>LUCH01017951.1:0-21351 GCA_013368495.1 Paragonimus heterotremus
AACCATCTCAGAGCAACCCATGGCAGCTATAAACCATACCAAATAATAGGGAGTAACAAATATGTACAACAAACACAGGGTGCTAGTTATACTACTTCCAAACATTGCTGGAACTATGCACTTTGGTTCAAAACCCTAACGCCTTACTTAAGTGTGATACCTGTTGGGGCTACGTTTTGAATGCTGTGCGGGAAAGGAGTTCTAAACTGTTGGCAGACTAGGGTCAAACGCATACACAATTGTTCGGTATTAATCGGCGGGCCTAACTAACGGTTTGTTCTCAGTGCTTTTTCGTCGGTCGTCATCACAACTTGGCGAACCCCATTAGTGAACATTTCTCTGGGCTTTCACTTCTGTTTCGCTACAAATTAGTGAGCTCCACCAACAGATATTTTCGGGCTCGTGTTTTCCTTTGGCTCACCGTTCCTTATTGGCGAACCCGTTCCCAAGGCTTCTTTTAGGCGCGCATTTGCCTGTATACTCAACACAAACTGGCAAGTCATTTATTATTTTCTATTCCACCCCAGCCTGCACTACGCATATTAGTTTGATAGGCCCCCATGTTGAGTGCGGTCCTCATGTGTTTCTAGTGTCTACTCTCACACGGTTTTGCCCCTCGTTTGTTATCAGTAATCTTGTTTGTCCCCGTGTTCACATTTCACACATCTTTGTCGTCCAGTAACTTTTACGTGCATTCTCATGCGGCAGCAGCCTACACAGAGGATAGCTGATGACACGTCAATCCTCGATCCACACTCGGCTCGATTTCACCCCATCGTTTTGCACGTCCTTGTCCATTCGGTTACCCCAAGTGCCAACCATGCGTCTAGCGACTGGTATACTCTTGACGTGTGCATCTGACCCAACAACATCAGACGATTGCAAGTCATTTACTGCCATTAGACATATTTGGTCACTCACACCTAAGCATTTCCCCAGGTTTTCAGTTGAATGAAATTAAGTCCCTTCCACACATTATCTGCATCGTTGCACAACCTCAAATATAATCCCTTCCAAAATGTTGTTATCAATATTTAGCTATTTAGCATGGAACCTTTTAACGTTTCGACCTGCGTTGTTCTCCCTACATACTTGCCTAACAGGATCCGCCAGCTTGGCCCACTTCAGCACGGGACTCAGTAGCCAACATGGCCTTAGTTACCTATATTGACTCTGGTTCCTCTAGTCCCACTGTTGTCAGCAAACTCACTGAGCATCCGGCCCGTTTTAGTATCGTAGTGAGATCACCTTCGACGTCCCTAAAATCCCAAACTCCCTGTGACGTGAAAGTTGCCTTGCCATTACCACCGCGCCGGTTCATATTACCTCGTGGATGTAAATTTATTACAAGCCACTAACATTAAGGTTAGTGCGTCGGCGTAAGTATCGCAGTTTCGCTCATAGCTGTATAAAGAATCCGCGCCATCTTCACCATTGTAAGCAACATTCACTAGGATAACAGTGTTTCAGCTACTACCGTTGGGAACGCCGTCCAACCAGGCTGACACTTGTTTGAATCCTGAAGGCCGACTGAAATTTCCGTTGACACTCGTTCTCTCTGGCGGCTGCCGTGCGGTTGTGCTGAAGGTTCTCTCACGTCCTTTGCCCTAGTGCCCTTATTCTTTACGTTGAAGTCCGCTTGTGAATGGTGAGTAAATAAATAACTAAAGTTTGTTTGCAGACTCACCGTCTTCTCACTGAGACTTCCGATCCGCGTAAATATAAGGCTGGGGAAACCTTGGGTGTGTGAACCTCGAAACTGGCATCGCGAAAGTATCCATGTGTCAACACATCTGGCGAATGTGGTTTTCCTAGCCACCTCTCGGACACCTGTCGACTGGTGTCGCTCGCACAGTCGTAGGCAGCATGATGTGCACTTCGGATTCAACGTTCCCACGTCTCAAACCACTAATGCTTGCCGGAGCACCACTCATCGATAATTTGCTGGTTCATGAGATCAAACATCTCAACACTCGTCTCAATACACTGGACGCCTTGTCAAGCCGTAAGTGGAAATCTGCGCTTTGTTTGTACAAAACATGAATACCTCAAAGCCAGTGACATGGCAAGGTAGACGATGGCACAAATTACACAATCGGCACCAAAACTATATCTGTTTTAAGCAGCCTGGACTGGGCGAACGCACTGATAAGAAGTCAACCAGTGGCTGGCAGAGAAATACGGCCAACCACCGTCGACACCGCGAGCAGACTGGCATGTGAGCGCAGAGAGCAATTCGAGTGGCACGTTATCATAACGTCGGATCTTGTTATAACGAGCAATGTAAGAAAGCAAGTTGTTTAGGGACGTTAAGCGTTGAAACAAACGAGCCACAACTGGAGCCCAGCTGATCGATAAGAAAGCCGAGACGTCACGATTAACAGAAATTCTTCAATTAATTGGCGGACTCTGTCTATAAAACAGCCAGTAGATACTCAATAAAATCGAGATTTGCTTGGTGCCACAAGTACTGCTCCTGATTCTGTTTCGAAAGTTATCAACCTTCCAAATGTGCGTCATCATAGTTCTACTGGCCGTCATTAGTATGACCTTCCTGAGGATACGTGTCGTATTAAACTCCCTGTACTTTCTCCGGTCGTTCTGAGTCTTCCGTTTGTCGACTGTTAACAGTGTGCATTCATCACGTGGGTTTTTTGGATTAGCGATCGTTTGGATGTTTGCTTCGGGTTCCTACGATTTTAGTGCATATTCAAAACATCGTCCATATAAAAATGTTTCAAGAGAGCGAAACCTTTCGGAACTCACCAAACCGTTGGAAGGATTGTATGTTTTTGACTTCCATCCCAGGCGGACTACATATTATAGTGGGCAAGTGGGCATGTGCTGTACACTCGTTCACTAACAATTTAAAACGCCTTTCCTGAATAGCAACACCAACAGGCATTAAACTAGAGAAGTTTTCGGGGTTGGAACCAAACCGTATACATCCAGCAATGTTTAGAAATATTATTAACAGTTAGCTCTATCCTAGTCCGAAACCAACGGTAGCAACCAGGTAGAGAAAAAAAGAGGCGCGACGTGGGCTACAGCCTACCCAGTGGCACTCAAAGGCGCGCCAAGCGAAAAGTGCGTGGAACCTTCCAGTGCATGAGTCAAAGGCTGGGTAAGGCAATCGCACGACCTACACAATCGAAACCAAAATGGCGTCAACAACATGACGGCACGGCGCGTTGCAATTCGGTCATTAGAATTACGCGCGATGTATTTTCTTTCCGACGGAGGTGAATTGTGTCACCTGAGTAGGGCTTACTACGACTTACTTGTTAATCTTTGTTTCCGTGCACTTGACCCGTCCGGACTTCCTGCTGGCGGTCACTTGCCTGTTTTTGTACCTTTTGAGTTCACGTACGATTCACCGAATCGCTATTACGTGTCTCGTTATGGTCGGCCGTGTTCGCATGAATCGTTGGTCCCGAATTTTATATACGCTGTGGGTTGATTATTGAGGTACGCCTTTTTCTATTACTATGTGTACTCTGGCATTTCACTAGTGACGGCCTCGCCGGTACGACCGACGGTTTTGTGACGGGGTCGGTTGCCCTGTGGATTCGAAATGTAATGGACGCTCACTGAATTTCGGATACGACTAATTGAGATCGGCTGTGTCACTGGACGCTGTAAGTATACTGGGCGTAACCAGATGAGTTTGAGAGGTCCGGGGTTCGCGCGTGGTCCGAAGGTAAAGTTTTGCCCCATTTCCATGAGCAAACTATTCGTTGACAGAATTTATTACATTTACTCCATCTGAAACCGACTAGTCGGGAAACAGCGAGGTAATCTCTAGGTAGTGAAGGCCACCGCAATCTAAAAATCGTGCTGCACTGAGCACTTTTAAACTACGTGTCTCCTGGCGGTTTTGAAACGTTGGTGCCGGCGATGGCGTGGCGTTGACACAAACTGCGCCTATGTAGGGTATAGTAGTAGTCGGAGAGGCTGTCGCGAATCTTTCATTGGTTATCAAGTCTTGCGCCCCGAAAAGCACAGGCCTCAATCTGTTGCTTGGTACAACCCCACAATTGTTGTTGTGTTCCAAGGCAGAATTAATGTCACGGTGCATGAGTACGCAACGTGAACATGTAAGTGATGGCTAAAAAAATCACTAGAGAGCAACGACATGGATCAGACGAGCATTGATACATGTTGGCGTCATCACCTCACGAGGTGGGGGCGGCTGGAGTCGTTCTAGGGATCAGGCCAGCTGCTTGTAGTAATCTTCGAAGTTGATGGGCATCGTTGCGCGTGAAGTGAAAACCTTTACGAGTGAATGCAACAGGCACCCACAAACTACATGGCTGAGGGTAGTATGGATATCGACTTTCAACGTGCTTCGAATAACTGAGAAGAATAGCGGTGGTGCTGTTGTTAACGAATAACTAACTACCCAGTCGCCAAAGAGAACGTTTGATTGATGCGTTAGCTACCAGGGGGTGTGCTTTGGTGCGAATGTGACTATATCCGAGCGCTTGGGAAACGATGCGAAAACCGGGCCAAAATGTGATCAGCAGTCAGTGAACACTACAGTGGGACAACCAAACTGAGCACCAAGCGTTCCGAAAATACTCATGTTCCTAATGAGCAATTTCCGATTGGTTTGGCCTCTGACTAACGTGCGAACTGGACTGTGTATGGTAAGATTCACGTATGCTTTACGTAAAGTGCCAGGCGTCTGACTTAGCTGACCTTTAGACGGCGGAACTGCTCATGACAGACTACAAAACTGCCCAATAGAGCATGCTTGGGGTGACGAATTTTAGGCCGTTGATAGCGCCTACACTGTTCGGGTCCGTGCGGATGTTGCGCTTGACACTGCGCCAGACAAAACGCTCGGCGGTCTTTTAAAATGTTTAGCGAATTGTTGGGTAAAGCATTCTGTAAAGTTAAGATATTTGGCAGCATAAAACCAACAGAAAATGTAAGTGAGGGGGGTCCTGAGTGGTTACAAAGTGCCGGTCTTTCGGACAAATGCATAGAATTGTGTTTCGTTTTGAGGGTTCTCACCGGGGGACTTTTGGATCGTTGGTTTGTGCAACTTTGATTGCTGCCAGACCGAGTGAATTGTCCATCTAGCTCGTCGTATCAGCGGTACATGAACATTCATTGGCGACTGGGCTCGGGACACTTGATTGGTGACGGGCCTCGGTCGTAAAATGTGTGATGTGATCAGGATGCCGAATCTTACTGCGGAAGTATTTGCCGGGTGTCTAAATTGGTATGTACGCTGGCAGGTTACAATCTGTGAAGGCGTTAGTATTTTCAGGATGTGCTCGACTTGGTCGATATTGTGTAAAGTTGCCAGTTATTCTTTTCTCGAGGGCACTATACCGCAACTGGATTAGCTGTAAACGTGTGGACAGGAGAGTTATCGGACGCTAGTATCCACCGAGTTACTGCTGCATGACTGCTCCCACAGCTTTTTATGATGCATCCATTTTGTGAGCTAATCGGTTTGAATGATAATGATATGAAAGCTGTGCTATATCGGGCACAGGTGTCTCCAGCTTAACGTCACTATGTTCTGCGGTTGTGGAAGAAAATCCGCGTGTGGCACGTTTAGGCACATGGGTGGTTGATTAGGTTAGACCAGTGCAAGTTGTTGTAGAACGATCATAGAAATTGACTTGTCCAGGGAACTGTTGATGTTGCATAACTGACAGGTTCTGGATGGTCCACTGTAGCTTGCAGTTTGTGAACTAGGAGTTCGATCCTGCGCACATATATATTGTCTCTTAGGAAGCTTGCACGGGCATTCCATATTGAGAAACGGCTAAGGAGACTGCGTCCCTATGGTGCAACAATCAGGCAAATGATGCGCATGAGTGTGACCATTCTTCTGTGATAGTTGACAGCAGTGATGTCACCAGTATACGCACACAGACTAGTTTGCGACAGACGTCATGTGAGTAGCATTGGAATTTTTGGGAAACTAAAGTCAAAAGTTGTGCGTGCATGTCCAAAGAATCTAGAAGATTTTGTAAGTGTTGTCTTCTGGAATTTTTCGAGGGCCGCCGACATCTGACTATATGTGTACCAGTTGGTCTTTATGAACACCTGCGTACTGGATAAATTTGTCGTGAATTCCTGAGGGTAGGGAAGTGGATGCATATCGGAAGTGGTTACGTTGCGAAGTATCCAGTAGACGCCAGTCGTTATCCGTCCATTTGAGTAACATGTCTAACTGCGATGTCCGTCGACAGTCGAACAGACGGGTACTGCTGAGCCGAGGGATGTACCAAAACCATCCGGGACAATTTTGGCTTATTGGGAACCAGGTGACATGCACAACTGCATGTCGGCAGACGTCGTGCGACCTAATGGTATGTAAAACCGGCTTTCACAGCCTGTAGTTCGTAACAACATTGAATCAGTTGTGAGACTTCGGATAGGAGCTCTCAGTGTGGCTTAAGAACAAAGGGTTGGATGGCATTGGACAGATTACAGCCATTTGTAACGGTTTGTTTAAAACGCCGTGTTATGTCGATCTATGGGATAAACTCAACCGACGACCGCCAACTGGCGAGCTCAAGAAAATGGATGACAGTAATAAGGTAATAGAATTTTGCCTATAAAAAATTCAAACTGGACTCGAAAACCAAAGTCTGAGTGACCGTAACAATCGCAGCTGAAAGCTATGTACCAGAATGGGACTGGGGTTTTGATAATAAATGTTGAAGGCCATTAACCAATGCTCCTGTATCGATTAGAAAGTTTGCCCTCGGGCTCAAATCGTCCACAAAATATAAGCAGCAAGTTTCAACTCGTTTGTGACTGTGGTCGCTAAAACGTGTCGACCTACTAGTATAGGCGTTTGCTTCCTCAAGGTTTGCATGGTCATCAGGACTGTCAGGCGTTTCCACTGTGTGTCTCGTGGTACCTAATTGATCTGGAAGGCAATGGGATACAAAACAAAGAATAGGATGTCGATCTGGGTAGCCGAAAGTCGGTGGAAAAGTCTGCCGGTTTCCATCCCAACTGCTCAAGCCCGGTGTTTGATTCAGGTAGGTTATGTTCACGGCGTTCATTGTGTCCTGCGTAGAGTGCTCCCGTCTTGTTTTTCATAGACGCTGAACTAACAGTAGAGATTCAGTAGGTATTTCGGCTGAACGGTCTTTAATCAGCATGTGGACAGATAGTGACTACCGAATTTAAAACGAGGTTTGTTTGATGATTCTAAGACATTTATTAGTGATCGGTAAAAGTGAAAAACGAACGGCTCTTTAACCCAGCTGTGGCAGTCAACCACAGTCGTAAATATGAGGTAAGTTCGCAAATCCGCAATGTAACGCATCGTGCTGCCGTGTTGTTAGCGCCACTTTTGTTTTCGATTGTGTAAGCCGTGTGCATGTCTCGCTGGGCCTTTGGCTGACGAACGTTCCTGTTGTCTCCTTTCACAGAACTATCGTTGGAACCCTTACTTCAGAAGGACGCTGTCCCCCGGCGCCTCAACGTTGCTCAAAGTTGGTGTACGGGTGTAACTGGTACACGAAGCCAGAACGTCTGGCCTGCCTGTTACAACAGCTTGAATGTGGATAAATGTTACGAAACGAATGTCCAACGTTACCTCGCAGGTCTCTTTACTATCTCGCACATATCAGCGGAGGTACCTTTCGTGTGACGCACGACATTTAAAGACCAGTAAATGAGGTAATGTCCTTGAGGTTGGTATAGGGTCGGTTGTTGAGAAAACGCGACTCTGATCTGCCAAATGTTGTGTTTCGACTTGAGTGCTATGCCCAGATCTCTGTTGTGCGGTTTCACCTAGTAATGAAAAACACAACAGTGGAGGAACGCGCTGTAACGCCTACTCCGAATTCAAAAAATAGGTGAAATGCACGTAAATAGATAGGGTGTATTAATTGCCAAATATGGCCATTTACAGGTTGAACCAACGCCCGCTTGTCTAAGCAGCTTCGCAACCAAGTGGCCAAGTAAGGTCTATTCCATAGCGGTTGCACTCTGAGTGGTTAGCCGGGCTATCACGACACCCACGCGCACCTTCCCGCTTCCTCCTGCTTGGTTCAACCTGCACTCCATTGTTTTGTTAATGAAATATTTCGCCAGCCGTCACCGATGATCTCATTAGGTTGTTTTGCTGAACTCTCCTGCCAACAGCTACACATATATTTGTTGTTTTGTATCATTTCGGACGGTCACACTGTTTCCATGTGTCGTACTCACGGTAACTTTTTAGTTTCATTCTTTAGTATAATTTTGTGTGCTCTCTGGAAGGGTATGAAATCCCTAACATTGCCTGTTTTCCGGTGAACTGAGTTAATTAATATCGGCGTGAGCCGCACACTATTTTGTGCTCCGTGCCATAGTTAACCTAGTCTCATCGTCTCCGTGAACACTGGCCATACAATGAATCTTCTTCTGTTGGGGCAGTTCATGAGACGACGTGCAGGTTACGTTTCCTGATATTATGTTGACATCGTTTACTTGCCCATATATTTATCCCTTACTGAGGCTTCTCCTGCCGGGTTAATTCAGATCCCCACTGCACTGCCAAGGCTGCGGACAACTGAGTATATTTCGGGTGAGTTGCGAAATTAAGAGTAAGCTATATACAAAGTTTACGAATACAAGATAGGGACACCAACGAAATTTTGGAAATGGTTCCAGAATTTTTGACTATCACCAGATATGCCAGATTGCAATATGTGCAGTGTATTTTCTGGCCTTTGGATTCCATTTTCCTATTATTTTGTTTGCATATGTTGTTAACCAACAAAAGCTATGGTAAAGAGTATTGTAGTGTTCATGAGTGATTTTTGTCCTTTGTAATTTATTTCTATTCATTTTGCGCACATCTGATTATTTGCATTATCCGTAACTTTATTTTCAACCTTGCTAGCTGCCACAACAATGACCAAGAGCTTCCACATAGCACCTCGCCTTCCATTTTTATTCGAACGTTTAAACGACAACTTACCCAATGGTATACTTCAGTCCTACGTCTTTATCGACTACTCAACATTGCCTCACATATCGCACGTGGACCTATTTGTACGACATCGCCCACACCAAATCTTGACACTGTTACCTTTTTATAAATGATGACTTTTCAACCGAAGGGAATTTACATCCTTTATAATTCATTCGATCCGATCCATACACGTCTTAGTTGGTTTGTATAAAAGCTTGTGATCTTACGGTGTTTTGTGGACTGTTTGCCACTTGGCTACGCAAAACACCGCAAAGATGGTGCCAGTAAGCCGGCCAACGTTCTTCGAAGACACCACGCAATTCGGAAGACATGGGTGAAAGAACTTATATCCTTCTTCTGCCGACTAAAGTGCCTATGTTAGCACTCAAGATACACGAAGATTATTAAAAGATTCTCTGTTGTGTCGCCCATGGCGATTTAAGGTAATTCATTTAGTAACTTGTGCTTGACAATTCCAACAACGCCTATTTAAGCGGTCGGGTTAACGAAACTATCTTCTATGCCCAGGGGATAAAAGGGATTGGAATTTATACGGCACTGCTGGGTAAAATTACAATGAAGGTACTATCTCACCTTGAGTGTGAAGCGGCTGGATACACAAACTGTCCACCAGAAAAAGTGTTTAAAGTGAAGTAACTAAGCGCGTGTTCGCAGATAGCCACCAGTCAACGGGCAATTAGCTCACTAAAATAATCGGGTGCAGATGAGGGTAAGAATGTGTCACAGACTAGCAAGAAAGAAGTTTTAACAGGTAAGCAAAGTTAGTTATGGAAAAGAAGAAAACAACTTTTTATATGCAGCTATGATACAAAATTCATCATAATCGTTTACTACACACAGAAAAGGTAAATAAAGGCAGGTTTGGGGTCGGTTTTCTACAAACAAACCAAACGTGCTTCGACGGAATGATCGTCTTGCATCATACGAAACAGAAGACAGCGCACATATCAAACGAACTTCAACAGACCCAAAACTGTAAGAATATTTCACGTTATCAGTGTGGCTGCCTGCTAGGAGGCGCATCTCCTAACGAGACAGCCAGGAAGCGTCACGCCACATCGATCGATCGGCCCAGCTCGGACGGTACGGTCTTGGATGGTGGTATGGACCCATTCAGCCAATCAGATTGCAGGTGTGCAGTCGAACGCTTGCGCGCTAGCTGAACAGTGTTTTTCTCGCGTCGCTTTCTGACGCCCCCTCTAACGTGATTTGTTCTGATTCCCTGACTGCCATTTATGGCTGTCTTATTTGATTCGCTTTGTGTCTGTCGCCCATCCATGGTAATCGTTTTGTCCTGTACATCTAGAGCTTCTGTGGCCTTAGTTTCTCTCGTTTTGTCTCGTCCCGTCTCGCTCGTCCAATTAACAATGAGGCCGTGTCTCTTCTGATTTCTCGGTTTGGGCCAAGCGACTGAGTGCGTAACCAAGGTGACGATCCAATACTGCCAAACAATTAAAACTGCGAGTTTGGCAGGGCGAGCAAGAAGCAAAAAGGCAACCAACTAATGTACATCACTTCCGCGATTCGCTAATGCAATGTGGAAAATGAACAAGTTCATCCATGTACGCACTTCAAAGGCTAGGGGACACAAAGAAACAACGTCGTTGCAAAGAATGATCAGGAAGTTAGCTCAAAATCTGAGGACAGGTTTACCGGAAGTACTTAATGCATGCCACTTTCTTTCCTTTGGCAGCCATCAGTCTGCAAAATGGCGATAGGTTAATAAGACGTATTTCGTGGAAAACGCGGGGTTAGGAAGCGGCCTGGAACGTAATCGCATTCGAAGCCAATATACGGCACCAGATTTCGTTGGCTGATTTTTATGAATATCCGAATCACGTCACGCTTTTTGCCTCCATAGACGTTCACGCTGTGGGAGACGGGATTCAGTAGGAACTGTAACATAAAAAATTTGTCAACCAGACCCATACGAAACGAACCTTGGAATCATACACGGTTTGATGCATGAGGCGTCATGCCGTTAGTAGCAGATACGTTGAGGTCAGATATAATATCTAAAGAGCAGTTGAGAATAGAGGTTGAACATTTATCAACGGGAACAAACAAGTGGTCTCCTGTAGCTATGTAAATGGAAGCAACACGAAGAGTGGCTAAGGAGCTTGAGGATCGGTCGTCCAGGGGTGACAAAACCAGTTGTTTGCTTTGCTGTACATATTGGCACATCAAGCGAACAAACGATCGCATGACACGCGTCCTGCTAAATTATCCGGTGAACTACCTACCGTGTGTAACCGTGTCCTGCAAATATTTTACGTCGCACAGCAAGCAGGTCAACGGGACCTCCAGGCTGTTGAAAGGCTTCCACTTAATGCTCATTGTGCCAAAGCCATTTCAGTACTTATGAAGAAAGCCGGGTCAGTAACTCTTGAACTAGTCTGGCTCATGCAGTGCTGCCAGTCGTGAGAACGACACGCCTCAGACGTCGTAGGTGATGGAGCAATACTGCCCACAGTTTTTGGCAAGCTCTAGTTCGAGTGTTCCCCTTAACTGCGCGCAAGCGATTGAAAAAAATATTTTAAGTTCAGGGTTGACGAATATGGATCCTTCTCCAGCGATATCCAACCGTGATCTCGAAATGTTCCTGCTCAGTGATTGCGCCACGTGTGCCGCACCGGCAACGGACGAGAACGTGCGGTTATAAACAAGGATACAGTTGCGGAGTATCGACAAAAGAACATATGAAAACCAAATACTAAAGGAAGATGAATAGTTACGTAAACTAAACGAGTAAACGCCCATATATTTCAATGTATGCGCGGTGGTTCTATACTTTTCTTGACAAGCTGGCGTGTTGGACGTTATCACCGTCCTAAGAAACGCCAATGGGCTCAGAGTTAAGAGTACGTAAAAATAGATCACGAAAACGTAGGCCTAGGATTTCCAGGATAACCTAACCCGAGCTGCTGCCGGGAGCGTGGGTAACCAGGAACAAGTTACAGACAGGGACAGAATCGACTTCCTGGATGAGTAATAACGGGCGAGCTTAAAATAATTGATGGATACAGCATTACATTCCCCTGAGCGATCGTGTGATATGCACGCGGTATTTCTTTCGAAGCAACTTGCTAGGTCATTCCTGGAAGCGTTCTTAGTGGATGTCTTGGACCATAAGTGCAAGGACGTGTGTGCATTCATGGACACCGTGGGAAACGACCGTTTGGGGTTTCCCTCCTGGGTGTCTTTCAGGAGGAACCGAAGCGTCTAGACGGCGGACTATTTAACAGGTAAGTTCCGCACCTAGATTCATCCGTGAAGGCAAGAAACTGAGCCCACAACAAACGTTTTGATTGATCTGAAATGGGACGGGCGTTAAAACTGTTATGATGGACCTTGAGTGCCGCACGGATGAACAGCATAACCATCAGACAGAACCCCGTCAAGTTAACATCCATCTTTACTCGGCCCTCCCCTCAGCTGTATATGAAAGTTCTAAACCATCATAATCGCATTTGGAGGACAAGCTGCAGCGTGAGGACGGTGGCATTATAAAGTTTCAGGTGTTCTGGTAATGCAACCACTCTGAAAGTGTGGGCCACAGCTGGATGCCATATTTGCAGCCCATCCATATAATGCAGCCCATAGCTAGATGAGAACTGGCAAGATAACATTGGCGGTGATGTCGGGTGTCGAGATGGCCTCGAGTCGCCAAATAAATTGATCGATCATCCTGTAAAGACAACGTGCCATTAGGCGGCGGCAGAGTACCAACAAGTTAAGTGGGTATATGTGGCGAGAGGAATGAAGTAGAAGTGCGCCGGTATATCCAGGCCTGTATAATTATGAAATTTAGCCTAATGACACGCTAAACAAGCGTACTTCCCGTTTCGATCCCACTGGGGTTCCCGACCAAATGTATTCATTAAAAGTATGCACGGTCGTGGCACATGTGTTAAGATGGGATGGGTTACGTAGTGTACCGCACACATTTCGTCAGAAGTAAGTCGGAACCATCAGACATGGGTATACAGTAAAAGTGCGTATAAAGTTGTACCAACTGCCGCTGCTGCCAGAGATTTTTAGACGAGGTGCAGTGATGATTGTTGACAGGGAGAGGCAAAGTCGATTTTGGACAATTGTAAGCTGGTCACGATGGTTAAGTCGACTGATTTGTAACCAGCTGGCTGCGAAGCTCACGGTAAAGCTTCGGCCACATCGTCACTGCTAGGAACGCGGCGTACGATGGATGGAAAGTAAGGCACGGGACCTGTGTGTCCAGTAACTCGGAACGAACGACTGTTAGATGGGCCGCTGAAGGCAAAACTAACTGATTTTACCATTTGGAGGCCATAAACTGGCTGTCTTCTGAGACGTGGCAGGAATGAAGAACTGTCTGATAAACTGCTAACTGCACAGAATACGGTGTTTTGTTTTACTTTTACCAGAAGTAGACTTCTAACAAAGCTACCCAGCTGCTTCCGGAACCACTCGAGTACACGTAAAGAGTGGCCTCAAACGCAATAGCAGACGCGTCAACAGCTACGCTCATCCCGGTGTTTAGGTTGAAATGGTGCGGTAAGACGGCAGTGCGTAATGTATCTTTAATATGATGGAACGGTTAGATGAATTTCGAGGATGACGTCTTCATCGTTTTGACTGCCATGGGATAAGCTGGCTAATAGGTACATAAGCCCTACACACAGGGGAGTGAACAACACGTAATATTTGACACTCTTTTTTCGCAACGGATGACAGCGAGCGTTGAAGGACAAGGTGGGTCCTGACTTGATTCCATTCTGGTGATCACTGAGGGAACATTGAGCTGCTCAGCCTGTTATTTCAAAACCCCTCGCGCGGATTAACTAAAAACACACCTTTCGTAACTAATCATAATAATAAAATGCGCGAATCCATTGAAAGACTGTTACAGTTGAGACTGGCGCTTCTCTTCACAGGCATCCATAAATAGTTAGCCGTTGGCATTGGGATGAAGAGAACGACGTCGTCATTGGAACACTGAAACGTACGATCTGCGTCTCGCAAAATAAACGGCATAAGCAAAAAAATTGAAGAAACTCAATGGCCTAATGACGGCTGTCGGCGAAATTTTCGCCGGCGTTTGAATGCTGGCAGCAGGGTAACAATAAATTGTCTTCCGAAAACGCAGATGTTGCCCAGGTGCTATTACGAGGCATTGACCTTCAGATGGATGTTGTTTTTCTGCTAAGTGTGTGAACATAGGCGACCTAGGCGTATCTGTTCGACGGCCAAGTTTGCTTGGCATGAAATTCGTGGTGCGTGAGCGCGCTCGTCACCTCGCAAATATCAGCGTCCGGCTGTACTGAGCCACGCGACTTTCTTGACTGAATGATTGACCCTCGGCTTGCTTACGCCTGCGTTCTGACGGCGTGCAGTCTATCATATTATCCCACAGCTGTGTCTACTTGCTACTTCCTGAAGTTCTTGCAGAAGGGTCGTCCGCCTCGCGATAATACAATGCTATTGCTCAACTATACCTGCCCATATTTCTGTGACACAGAAGGCGCTAGCCTGTAGACGGTTCGTGTGCCATGTGGAGTTGTGAAGTGCGGTAGTTTCTTGACGAGTGGACTAACGCATGGCTTGGCAGATAGTCGATTTTGAACGAGGTTAGCCTCAACTTATCCTAAGACAACCATAAGCCTTGGCGAACGCCCGATGGTCAATCTTAATGATATGATGTAGACTGGAAACTGTGAAGGTACGCAGGAATGTGAACTGGCGGAGAGCAGCCGAACTTCCATCGACTGGGGAATTGAACGAGTTTACTTTCTCACGGCACTGGTGAACGTTCATGACGAATACCGTTTTCGCAAAAATCCCCGCACCGGAACACTTTCATCCAACGTGGTATGAAGTCTACTATAAGGTTAAAGTTTTGGGAGTTGTCGGTGCAGAATGTTATAATTTGGATGTTGGTGAACGTGAAGATCCGCTGGAACGGTTTTCAGAAACTTAAGGCAAGCGTGTGAGGGCGCAGGTGGAGTAAAATGAAAGTTCTCTCGTTGGCTACTAAGAAATTAGGTACAGTCTATTGAGTCAAATCAGTTACCTTGGGCAAAACCATGCTGACTTCACTACCAATGTCGCCAAGGGAAAAGATTCCAGATTCGTAGTCTTCAGGGAAAGGAAGGCAACTAGTCGGTTAAACCACGTGGGTAGGTGCTGTGTGCTGTTAAGTCTGAACGCATGAAGATGCTCCTGCGTGGCGGGTCGGTTTGCATGATTCACGACTGATTGCTCGCAAGCGCGTTCGTAAACGTGTGTCCGTACGCCCATGGTTAGACTACGTCATATAACATTCCTGATTGGGCATTTGACACTTAGCTTGCTTAAACATACGTGGTATCACTGTACTTTACACCGTCCTGCAATACAAGTGAGGTGTCGTCCGGTCCTTCCCTCCTTAACAATGCATTTATCCATCTTGCCGCGATGCATAAATACCACTTATCTGTATCTACCCCCCACGCAGTTAGTAAAAGTAGTTATTAGATGCATACTGACCGGACCAGAGTTGCCAGACTTCTAGCCTCGTCTAGCCTGCATACTGAGTTGTTGATAATACTAACAATGGCAAGGGGTGAATGTCCGTTTACAGTAGCTTGGGCGCGTACAGCTCTATGCAGTAGCCGAATACTTGCGTGGGATAGTCTAACAACGACAGTTGCAGCCTATGGCCGGTCGCCATCTGAGCTTTGGCATTTAACTTATGGTCACTCCTCTCCCTCACGATGCAAACACCAACCACAAGAAAGACCCTCAACCTTGCACTGGGAGATCCCAGTACTAATGTTTGTTCCAGCCCTGTCGCTGAGGTGGGGTTAGCCACTGGGGTTAACAGATATTCGAACGACTTTTTGGCGAACATGTTGAGTACGGGGTTTGTGGTTTCGGGGAAGAGAGATGTCAACGCCCAGTCAACAAGTTTGTTCCGATAAATTGTTGTGGGGCATCGACCTTGTTGAATAAATATTCTCCCTGGGATACTTTCTCCAATCTTTGCGGCAGCTTTTGCTATCTGTGCAGTTAAGAATGCTACTGCAACGCTGGCAATTGTGAAACCAGGCGGGGCAAAGATCATGTGTTCATTTAAGCACTGCTATTTCGGTTACAGTTCAGACGGCCTGTAAATTTGTTGGTCCGTGATTCGAGAATCTACGTTCCCATTGTTTGCATCCCTCATCTTTTCTCACTAACCCGATATTTATTATCAATACCTTACCCACCTCGTTTCTGTTTTACGGGACCAATTTGTGATCAGTTGTTTGCGGCGCAAACGGCCATTCGTGGCCTGGCCTACTGGCGTGACGGTCTACCTTCAACCTTGTTGGTCCAGTTGGGAAATCATTGATTTCGTCGGGCAAGACTATAGTGGTGAATTATTGAGATTTACCTATTGTAGTCACTGATGCATTTTCCTTAATAGTACCCTGGAAATATTTGGGTCCCATATTGTTTTCAAGTCGGGGATCCGTTTTCGGGCTGCGCGTAACTCAACAATCAGACGTGGGACGTTAGACACCATTTTTTTTGGTATTTGCTCACTGCGTTCGCCAGTGGAAAAATAGGGAGGGATAAAGAATGAAGGATGGTCCCTCAATTACAGTTGCTACTTTGTTGCGTCTAGTCACTCTTCGGAGCACACACGTGACCAACAAAAATGTCGATGTGTCCCGGATTTCGTTATACCTGCAGTCGATTCGGAGGAAAAGAAGACTTGAAAATGTCAGACGCCGGCACTAGTTTTCAACGAAGCCGGTGATCCAGCAAGTTGTACAGAGTCTAATCAGTTTTCATAAAAAGAAATAATGACGACCCATATTACAGAGAGTAATCGCAAATAAACTGGTAAAATACTACTCTTTGGGGTCACGATATTACAAAAGGAACGATGAAATCCTGCGACAAAGTGAGCAAGCGCTGCTTGTCTTAGTAATATCATTTGCCGAGAAAATGGAAATTCACAGGTGCTCAACTTTTGACTTAGAGTTGACAATGGCAACGAGTATTGGCAGCGCTTTTTTTTAATCGACATCATGTGCAAAACAATATTTTGTTCGACGGGAGGTAGACGCCATGACTTATTACAACTCCTCATGAATTTGCAGACACTTTTGACTTACTAAATTGATGAACACTTCTGCAATAACTTCCGTGAAAGCTGGGCCGTTTGAAGGTCTTCTACACCGGTGCGGGTGAGGATGAAACGTTTAAGGCTGAGAAGGTGTGTAAAGGTTTGGAGACCAAATGATTTCCCATGAAAGGTTGTTGAGCATGCTAAAAAATACCTACATCATTTCGAAAGTCAGTAGATGCCAGTGAGTCGGCCCATTACCGAAGAGGTTGGAGAAATACCCCGTGGAGCGTTTCAAAGGCTCTATTGACTATAGGAGAAAGTGCTTACTTTATCACGCTACTGAAAGCAATGTTCCTTTTAACATCCTTTCCCAGTGACAGAGAAATATAGGCTGGATAGTAATCGTATCCAGAGATTCCTCTTGAAGCCTACCATGACAACCGGCTTTTTGACGTGTGTTATGGACACGTTTCCAGAACCGCTAACAAGAGACATGTGTGTAATCTTGTTTACATTAATGGAGTAAACACTCCGCAAGTGAGTATCGGGCCACATCGTGAGTGGCTCAATGTATGCCGAGGTCATGGAAGTTTCGAATCGTGCGCTAATCTGTATGAAACAAAGAGTTACTATGGGCTGCCTCTGAAGGATCATCGACATCAACCTACACTAATAACAGCCCAAAGACCAGTGCGATTGAAAGTTCGTGTAGTTAAAGACGAGGCTATCGGCCGTATGCTTTCGGATTATGTGAAAGTGGGCCGTATGGTATCGGTGAAATGTTTCGCGGAACAGAGGCGATAAAGTCCGAAGCAAGGCTGTGGTTTTTACCTTACTTAGACCGTCCACAGAAAAAAGCATGTTGACTACATGTGAACAACTTGATGGGAACGTGTGCTGGACAATATAAAAATTATCCGTAACACTATGCTTTCCCATCGTACGCTTGGTTCGGATGTTTAGTGCATTGTACAGGGTGCTCGTTAGACTGATTGATCTGTAGTTTGCAGGGGATTGGTGACCATCCGGTTCAGAAATGAAGATTACGTTACCCTTCTTCCCTCCAGATGAGAGACAACTTATAGAAGTTTTCACTTTTAGAAACTTTCTGTGGACAAATGGGTATGCGCCGGGCCCTCGTCCACTAACAATTTAAAACGCCTTTCCTAAAGAGCAATAGAAACATTCCCTACAGACGTCGAATTAAAAGAACGCAGTAACGTATGGAAACAAGCCGTGGATCTCTGTTAATGCCTGGAATCGTGATGAGTAGCTTATTATTGTCTAGTCTGGGACCAACGGCTGCAAT
Organism: Paragonimus heterotremus; assembly: GCA_013368495.1. Taxonomy (NCBI): domain Eukaryota; kingdom Metazoa; phylum Platyhelminthes; class Trematoda; order Plagiorchiida; family Troglotrematidae; genus Paragonimus; species Paragonimus heterotremus. The sequence goes on from LUCH01017951.1 coordinate 18,352, forward strand.
TAATAGAAGAAAGAAAGAGAGCGCGAGGCAGGCCACCCCGCACTTGGTGGCGCCCAAAAATGCAGCAAGCAGCTAGTGCGTGGAACCTTAGAATGCGTTAAGCAAAGCTCAGAACGGTGCAGATCAAACCAATCTGAAGAACAGAATTGTAACTTAGTCACTGGGATCAGGTGTAAGCATCCGTTGCTTGCGGTTAGTTGCACGAGTGAAAAAAGTGGCACCGAGTTTCTATCAGGCTTTCTATAGCAGGCGTACAAAGAATCGTGCTTAAAGATCAAACAGACGGGAAAACACGGTTACAGCCGTGATCCTTAAGGAAGCCCCACGGTCGCTGGCAACTAAAAACTCGATGAGTTGTTTTTGCAGGTGAATAGAAAGCTTATTTCAATATTGTTGGGGAAATATAGATTGGATCCGTGTAACTGAATGGGCCGAACTTTCAAAGCAAACTGTATAGTAGAAACGACTTTTTCCCTTCATAAGTATGAACAAAACAGTAAGAAGACGGATGGTGGCAGATGCTAGCATTTTGTACTGCCCCTTCAATACAAATTAACAATTACCAAGAACATATGCATGACACTATTGTGGTGTGGTGTGGTTATTTTTATTTGGTATTGAGGAGGCAATACGAAATGCCAGCATATATCATTGCCCGTCTTATAAGCTGTGCATGTCACCCATTAAAACTCTTGCTAATGCAATATGTTCAAGAAAAGTACGACTCAGTTTTAGAGAGACCCTTCCACCCATAGAACACACCGACTCTAGCAAGAGTTGGCAAGAAATTAGATCCAAGTAGGCGAGCAAAAAGATATAGATTCGGCCCGACAGTGACCAGAGTCGTTTCGGAATAGGCCAGAGTTGATTCTCAGTTGTCCAGAGTAGCGTCTGAGTTAGCCAGTCACCCTGGTGGCACCTTAAATTCCTGATTACCTATCTCAGTTACTGAAGTCGATCGAATCTTACGCAGTCCCACGCTTATGGACTGCTGACATTAGTCAGCAGATGTTACTGAATCCTGCCGCAACCGATGCTTCGCAGTGAGTGATCTTATTTGGCAGGAACTGGCAGGCTAATTTGACGGGATCCTGTCTGTCACGAAGCATTTATTTCGAAAGTCTTCAAATGACCCTACTTGGAATCCGTTATAGGGATGGATTTGGGGCGCCTCGAAGAACTCTCCAAAATGACCCCAAGACGGTCACATTATCATAAAATTTATGTATGCGGTAGCTGAAAACGTAGAAATGAACAGCGAACCGACAGGTACCGTGATAAAATGGTGGAATTCAAGGAATACTAGCAAGCAGAAATCATTCCCACGTAAGTTGAAGGCATTTCCAAAACCAGCATTCTGAACACCACAGGGGAGTTTGACACAGGGAGGCGTCAGAAACAAAAGCCACGACAAAAAGAGAAAACGAGATGGCATGAAAAGAAAGAAGAGTGAAACAACACAGGGGGATCAACAATGAAGTTCTAGAAAATTTGTTTTCTGAGAGGAAAGACGTTAACATGTGAGGTCATGACACGAATCAACAGGGCTTGTAATAGACAGGAAACCACTGCGTCGAAAACTTCGGATGCATGTTCACCTGATAGATGTTGTACGCGCAGTGGCGACGGTAGTTTTGAGAATCATCAGGCTTCGTTCTGATACAGTTCCTTCTGGTTATCTGAAGCTACTAAATAAGTCCGCACAATAGAAGAAATATCACGCAAAGTTAGCAGTAATTATGGTGGGTTAACTTCAACCAATTTCAATCATTAATCAAAAATACGCCGTACCTGTTTATGTTTTCTTCTAGATTTCCTCTCCAGGTCTTTCTTCGCGTCTTACAGTTTCGGACTGCTCTTTTGAGTAGATGACCTCCAGACATTTTAAGGTTCTTACAACTTTGTATTCAGCCCCTGAGTATCGGCGTTTAGATCTTTTACCGTCCCTGGCTTTGGCCCCTTGGGACCACCTAATGATGAATCGTCTTACGTTTCCCTCACTTTCTTGGGGATGGTTCCGGGCAGACATAGACACGCGTTTTGTGTGCTGAGGTGGCCTTTTGAAACGTCGCTCTTGTAGGACAACACAATGCGTTTGCATCTAAAAGTAAGTACAAATAAAGCGGACACTCAGCTGTTCCTCTTTTTGTGCGTTGGAAACGCGGCGTAGGTGGCATCCGTAGAAGTGAATTCCGATTCAAGTTCTGCCCTCCGTTCATGATTTCTTGCTTATTCATAGTTTTATTCAACCTGAATGAAACGCTGTAGTAGAACTTACCAGTGTTCTCCATAATAAGGATGTTATGCAGCCGAAACTTACCAACAAGTGGCAGCATGTGGGATAACAAAACATTTCCTTGTTGGTCGCGCGTCCATCGCGTCCCTATGAAGCCACGCGTGGCTGCTAACTGCGACCTCTTTTGTCTTCAAAAATTCAACAGTACGATGCATCGGTAACTGCAACACCGCGCGGGTTTCTAACACTAGCGACGTGATATAAGTTATGATTAATGACGGAATAGAAAAAATGATAAAATTCGCCGTATAGCGTGTAAGAGGGAAATGACGAGGAGCTCGTCTTTCTCCCTAATGATGACGCATTTATGCATAACATTGGACAGTGACTTCAATTTAACGGTGGTGGGTATGATCGAGGCCCGACAAATCCACAGATCAGATGAAGTGAAGGCATCGGAGCAGAAATCACACACGCGTACGAAGATTCTAAAGAGTATCTTATAGTTCAGCTTTTTGTGAATGCACTAAATTTTTACTCAACACACGATTTTCTGGAGACACGCATAAAACAGCAACTGCAGCGCGATAATTTAATTTGCCTATATAGATTGGTGTCATCTATCTGTGCACCGCTGAACTGTACGTGAGTGAGCATGTGGTGTACAAATACACCATTGTGTACTCGGGCAGACGGTCGTTTCTGTCCCTCGGACAGAAGTAGGATGGTCTTCATGAAACTTTCGAAATAAGATGCCCGATAAC
>LUCH01017952.1:0-21139 GCA_013368495.1 Paragonimus heterotremus
ACAGGGTTAAACCTGTAACGACCGAGGTCGCAGTCAGCACAGCCCTCCGGATCACAACAGCACACAAGCCTGACCACCACACCAAGGTAGCAGAATAAAGCAGAATAAAGCGGGAGTTTGTGCAGCTCATTCAATAAATTTAGGTTAGTGCGTCACCAGCAGGTTTAAACTTTTCGGGATGTGTTCAGGCATTTGTTAGGATAGCAGTCGGTCTGTTGTTTGCGTGTAGACGTTACTACGATTGTGACTGGATGGGTATACAATGTAAGGGACAGATTAGTTAGACGAGGAGCGATCGTGATAACACAGAACTAGTCCCCTAGTATCTTGACCTGAGCGTAGCTAAAATGTATCACACGTACAGGTTAAAGCAGACATTACTGTGCATCAGATTGTTCACCGAACAGATCCTGATCAAACTGCAAAAGATGAAGTATAAACAAGTCTTGGAAATCGAAAAGTGATGCGTATGGAGACCTGCTAATATGACGGTCAGGTTTGTTGCTAGTCGAAAGTGAATTTTTGAAAAGTATGATTTTTACTTACTACAAATGCATCGATGTTCTTTGATTTTAAGGATTCTTACCCACAATACATTCATCTGGCGACAAATTTCATCGCTCCTCCGCACAGACGCATGATGTTAGTCCAAAAAACTAACGACCAGGGTACCACATCAGTAGTTAAGTGTGTGATGTCGTGCATCCCCAGTGAATTGATCTGTTTCTCGAAGCAGACCAGTTTGATCGGCCCAGCACAGGTCGCGGTCCGTACGAGCTATCGCAATCGCCTGTTCTATTATGATTGTTACAGGTCACAGTGACTGTCACTGTCTCTGCAAATTATCTATCCTGCACAGTCTTCCAGTAACTATCATCTCAACCACCAGACCAGTTTACAACCTATTTCCAACGACAATGATGAGATGACGAATAACTTACCGATTTTCGAGATTATTTGCCGGTGTTGTGGAATTCTTGTTGCTGATTTCAGTCCTTGTAGTTCTGGGTAGGCAATTATATAGGCGTCCCTCAGATGCCCTCGAAATAGTGGAAAAAGTTCTTCCGTAAGAAAATCCGACTTGCATATTGTTCACAATTTCTTAGGCGTACACGAAATGGTGCTAATAACTTGTCCTTCACTGCACACTAAGTTTAAGATTGTTGGTATCAGCGTGTGTGTTTGTCATCGCACTATTCTGTAACTGTTTGCCATCATGTGTGGATGAAATGATTAATGAAGTGGCCAACCAGGAGGATTAGCATAAACTTACTCACAGAGAAGGCAGATTTGTCCTAATTACTACTACGTGTTACTGTGGACAATGACATGCAGAATCTGTAATGTACTGACTATAAGGCATAGAATAAATCATGTTCGAGCAATGTATGTTTCTGGTTATATGGCTAATCAGTTCACAACAAGAAAGTCATTAAAACGGATTGTTTTCAGTTGTTTTAGTCTAACGTTGACCAATTTATTACTCACACACGCGAAAAAATTTACTGCACATGTGAACATCACACAGATGATGCCGTAAACGTTGACCTTGAAATAATGTCCCTCAAATTAATTCAAGTAAAATTCACCTAAAGCACAATCCATATAACATTTTTATGGGAAATACTTTTAATTTCTTCCTCATTTGTACAAGTTTACTATTTTACCTTCTGGCAAAGTAATCAGGCTTTGTGGTTCAATATTATGTAAATGAGCTTCGATAACTATGAAGGTTTGTAGACTGTAACTGTACTTCAACCAATTACGCTCTGATAACACGGACACACAACCTGGGACCTGCAGCTAGTCAATATCCAATTATAGAAGTTATACAACGCAATATATGGTAAAAGTAAATTATAACACTTCTGAACGTGCACTTAGGTGAAACGAATTCATGAACCATACTCAGTGGAAGAGTACTTTTCTGGTTCAACCATTGTAGTTCATGCTTAAACTGTGAGCTTATCTCTACTGTGCATTATAGATGATTGGCGATCTTTTGGTGGTCACTGCCAATGACGGTGTTCTCTATGTGTGGGAACGCAAATCAGTGGATTTAGAAGAAAATAAGCTTACGGAGGCCGCTGCGGGAGGTTCAACAGAGAAACATCCTTCACATATGCAGTTGGCTGAACTATGACTCTGCCCTGATTGTTCTTCTCTCTGTCGGCCGTGTGAACTGGTCATTTCGTTACAACATACGGTTGTGTGATTGACTTATTTTTGTCATCCCTGTCTCTTTTCTGTTGATGTTAGCGTCCACTTTCGCTGTGATTTGTTGTTATCCGCAATGCACACAAGAACTGTCTCACGCAAACACGTATCGCATAATTTAAGTTGGACATGAAGGGTACACCTTCGATTATAACTCGCTGGATATTCTACTTACATTTGCGTCTATTCAACTAGCCTATGCAAAAATGTTGGTGTTATTTTCATTCCTGTTTCTTGTAACGATGACGTTGTCGAGAGTAAGAAAGCAACTTGGTGCCCATACGGTCTTGGGTTAGCTAAACAAAGTTAAATTCACTATGGGAATCGTCACTTCTGAATTATAGATAAGTTGGTTTTTTGTGAGTATTCACTGTTGTAACTAAGTCGCAAGACGATCCGTGTCTTGAACTGACAGGATAAAGTATATCATTGTATAATTTTGTAGGATGTTGTGGTTTATTTATCGTTTCTGCTGTCCTTGCCAAGACCGACGAATTGCCACAAGAAAGGTACCCGATCATATTATGTATGCAATCAATTTTCGAAAGAACTTTCTGAATTACTCCGTTAGAATTGTCTACATGCTAGCTACAGATACACCAACCTTTCTTGTGCTTGTATTAGTGAGTCGACTGTAGTTGAATGCAGTCGAATGAATGATTGGCTTTTCTTCTCTGCACAGGGCTTCTGTGTGATGTCGCCGTCATACACTTTTGTTATGTGAATCTGCAGTCTGAGAGTATTACGTAGTGCTTAATCCCTTCTCGAGGTTGAGCAATGGCGAGTTCCATTATGAATATGATGTTGGACATATCACTCATGAGTTGCGGTTAGTCTACGAAATCCAGTGAGTGCTCACATTTTCGACGAAATAAAAACCACGTGTACACAGGTGTTTTTACATGGGGTTCTAAAGCTTTTATGTGGATGGGAATTCTGTTAACCAAACCGCAGTTCTCTGAGATGACCTCAATGACTCAACGTTTCCGAATTATGAACGTCAGGTTGGGTCTCCCTTTACATGAAGGACAGAGGAGTTTGTATGGACCATCGACAGACCGATACACCTGGAGGTGTGCAAAATCATAGTACTCAGCGCGAATAGTCAATTAACTTGTCTTTGATTGCTTGGTCCAGCATCCTAATCGTATCTGCAAGTTGTGAACAGACTGACCGTTGACGTCACAGGTTTCTTCGCTCACACCTTGATCCCTGAAACCTTTGGTGGAATGAAGAAGAAAATCTTTCCAGAGTTCCGGAAGTGACGACTTGTTTCATTTAGAGTGTATGTTGTATCCATCGGGCTCCATGATCCTTCCTCACCCAACTTTGAAATTCTAACCCGGATGTCATGCAAACCAAATTGTCATCAGTGCTGGAGCAGATATTCCGGCAAGCACGTAAATCTTTGAGTGATCATATAAAAACGCAGCGATTGGCAGTTGGAAAGACACCATCACGTGACGGTGCCACTGTCATGTAGCTCACATCAGATATTTAGGCAACGCACCTCAGTTTTGTCCAGTGATCAGCAACCTAGACCAGATCCTGGTGCACTCAGCTAAACGTGAATCGATTGAATCTCTGTCAAATTGGATACATTAATTTGCGACTGACTCATTAGTAACACTTCATCGAAACGCACAGCAAACTAGGTAGACATAAGTGCAGATTCAAAACCCACAGAGATTTTCTAAATTAGCTCAAAGTCTTGGAGGCGTCCGCCTCATCCATAACTAATGGCTATGAGGTCAATTATTGCCTGGTGGGAGTACCTAGGTAGCTCAGCGACGTCTAGAGCGTCAAACGTGAGTACTGATCAGAAAGAGACCGCTAATATTACGAGGCTGAAATCAACGCCCTCCTTCATCTGATTGACGAATACCGTAAGCGTCCTGGCCAGCTAACTTACTCATAGCAATGCCTAACCTCCGAACACATCGACTGTTACTTCGAATCTGATAGTGGAACGATGTTTGTTGACGGTTGTCTAGTCAAACAGAAACCTATTCTGTTTTTACGGTCTGGTTAAGTGCATCACCGACTTGGTAGATGGCTTAAGCCGTAGGGTGCCCATAGAGATGCGCGTTGTGCAAGCATTGTAAGGCGGCTGACAAAGATTAACGATACAATACTGCGCTGACATCTTAGGGCTGTTTTGGCAGAACAGCAGATATATGTGCTGGAGGTTTAGAATGTACATGCAGGAGTTGTCTAGCGACCAGTCTTGATAGGCTTTTGAACAGTAAAGTGACAGGTTTGAATCGTGTTCGGGGCGCTAGTAGAGATTTGTTTCGGAATGAACTGAGACAACTTTTGTGACGCAGTGGAATGTGACATGACCATTAACAGCTCATCGAAAGTTTATGATGTACAATTTAAACTAAAACCATTATTACCTAGTCCATACTTATGTGGTAGTTGTGTAAATGGGATATCTTTCATTTGGTTGGAATGAGGAGAAAGTGAACTTAGAAATTTCCACCGTGAGCGTTCGTTTCAAAACACTAAACCACAGGAAACAATAATAGTATATTTTGTTGTTAAACGTATTTTCACAGAAACCGTCTGTTTATCCGCAGTTGACTTGAAAATAAGTTGCTCATTATTATTGTACAGAACCCATTTGATATGCATTTTTTGGTTTAAACCTCATTGGTTGACACAATAATTTATTCTTTGTGTCAGAAACAATTACGGAACGGACAGCGTTGTCACCCTCCATGATATTACGGGCATAATTTGATAATTGTTAGCCAGGTGGCAAAAATGGTAAGAAATATCCATGCGGGGGACCATCCTATTTCTGCAGAAAGGTTCACCTTTTTCAAAATGAAGTTTACCAGATTAAAAATGTAACCCACGACTGTCACGTTTTACGGAGCTATTTGTTTGGCAAAAAGTAAGCGCTCAATACAGAATGCAGAAAGGAGGCTGTTTCTTCTGAATCATAAGAGAATTGGCATCACAGTCAACGGAAGTCAAAGACAAATATTACCGTTCTACTTGTAACAAGAGGTTTCCGCTAATTCTTATTCAAGTCGTTTGACTTGGGATCTCTACACTCCGGTTCCTGACCTCCGTCAAAAAGCTGACTGATATTTTGTATATTCAGTTCAATGTAGTACTGGTTGGGATAACATTGTTTTCCTCGCCTTCTCCAGTACTCATTTCGACTAGGACTAGGACTATATATAAGCTTATCATCTGCGAACACGTGGCTACATTCACTCGTCAGTTATGCATAGATTGCAAGTTTGCCTCGTTGGGATACGCAGTAACCGTCTATTTAACTCACGTCTACGGTATGCAAGGGTGTGTATCACTCACGAATTCTGACAAGAGCGACACTCGAGTGAAGTGTTTCTCTTTGAGTCGGTTTAAATAAAATGGTCACTGGGAAAGTAAGTGTTGCAATCAATTGTGAATGAGGCACAACTTATAAGGAACACTTTTGCCTTCATCTTAATTAATGAATTCCTGTTGCGCAATGGTTTGCTGGAATGTTCCAGGTCATGCCGCACAATTTCTATGTACGTGTCAGTAAGTCACAGAGTAAATCACTCATTACCCGTGCAACGTTGGCTCACCCGGTCAGAGGGGGTTCTGATACTGTATAAATGATCCATTCATTTATGTATGAATATTGACTTTGTAATATCGCTGGTTTGCTTTGTGTCCACACCTATCCTCATATTCGACTCAGTAATTTCTGTGTTAAAAATCTTCGCAGAGGGTGCCACTTTAGCTGCACAAACATCATAAATGTAATGTCGTAGGGGTGTTCATGTCAATTAACCAATCAGCATTAGTGAATATGGATTTGGGTCGCCCACTTGCTAGTCACACAGACCACCATCAACTAACGGAAGTGAGAAGATAAAGACGGCTAACTTCGTGAGCAGTGTGGATTATGTTTACGAAACACATAGTCAGAAGATGTTCCTGTCCACTCCAAAGATATTCTAAGAAATGATTATTTACCATTCATTATTTGATGGCGGAGACTATAAGCTTCACTGTGGAATCTGTTAGGCTAGCAATCCTTTGAAACATTAAGTCAAAACCACTTCTGCCGCCAAGGACTCTTTAGTCTTATGTTTAGTTTCACCTAAAAATGTCGTCTGAGTTTTTTTCATCAGAGAATAGGGAGGTGCATTTCAACAGTTGACTGCTTCAGTCGACAGACACTGCATGTTAGACTTTATCAATGCGGATTGTTTCCCTAATTATGTCTGCTGTCCACCCTTTCTGCAGTTGTTCTTAAACGGGACCTCCACATGCACCGCGGATTCCATACCTCAGCTAATTATTTGTACTTTATTTTGAAGCATTTTCCCGCATACACGTAACTTCGAGGAAATATGTAAAGGAGATTTAGTCTCTCTCTCTCTCCACTGTTCTCTATTGTCATCATTTTCGAGACCGCTCTCGGGACTTTGTCAAACTAACGCAGCTATTCATAAACAGGGAAATGGACTGTCACTTCCCTAATCCAGAATTGGTTGAAAGTGGGCGGCAAACAGGGCGGTTATATTTAGGGATGCATTCCGGGTGACTAGACTTTCGACTAACTATAGTAAGCCACTTGCCGATGCGAAAGTTTTGTTTGTGTTGTCTTTTATCTCGAATGATGCCGGAGCAATAATATGGCGTTCAAATTTCTTTACCGTGTGTTCCGGTAATTTTTCCCTACTCGGTAGGCAACTGCTTCATTCCTCATCCTGTTATGTATGCCTACCGACTTTTAGACGTTTGCTAAACCGAACAATTTGGAAGGCCTATTCCATTAGACAATCTAGACCGGCTTCTCCAGCATCAAGATTGTCTGACAGCTCCTTGGTACGCCAGACGTTGAGCTCTTTCGCGTACACCAACCTTGTTGATTTGGTGAGTTAAGAGAGGTCTTTGATCCAAACCAAAAAGGAGTAATTTGCCTGTTATTAAGCTTTAAGGATCCAGGTTGCACATCTCTTACCAGGAAGACAAGTTCGTTCCATCTTCACCAAGTAATTGTAATTGGAAATGAAGTCAATTATACACTTCAAGCTGGCAGCGATGACACCGAATATCTTGGGCTAGCTTCAGCACCATGTAGAACATCGTCAAATACTTCGTTGACGTCCGTAAAGAACACATCTACTGGCAGTTCACTGGCAATGGCCTCAATACTATGCTTTTATGCCAGCACTAGGATATACAGGCAAAAATGACCCTTTAAAAACCGGCTTGGGTGAGGTATGCAATTGCGATTGCTCGTTGTTGCACCTCGAATCGCCTATCAAAATACCATTCCATGACTTTCTCAATAATAAACTTTGGGCTGACTGGTCAGTAGCGGTTTCCTGGTTTGCGGCTGTCATTTTCATTTATGGGGCAGAAGATTGTACCCTTCCACTATGTTGGATTTTGACCCTGTTGTCAAAACAACCTAGCCGCTTGTGTTAATAGAGATGTCGATATATTCAACAGTTACTCCCTCACTAAAACTTGCTAATCGCCCAAGCTTGTTAACTTCCACATGATGAGGTTGCTTAGTTACTGTGTAAAGTTTCGTCTTTGATCTGCTCTGTGTTGAACCCTGGGCGTCGACAACACATTTAGGAATCTGGTTTGCCTCGTCAGTGTCCACTGAAGCATACTGGGGCACTAGGCTTCCCGGTTTCCCCCCTGCTGTTTATGTTTCCTTAGCCTTTCTAACAGGTGTGAATAGGCCAACCTTTCCTCGCAGCCATCTTAACAAGTGAGCATGTAATCCTTTGGAGTACTCAGCCCTGGCTGCGATGCTAGGTGATGTTTCTACACTTTGCCCTTCGTAATCTCTGAAACACTACAGTGGTTATGAACAGTTCCACGACATTTGTCCGTACATGTAGTTTCCGGAAATCGTCTTCATTCTAGATTTCCTTGACTGCAACATAACATTAGCTACCAATTTAACCATAGCGGCTCCTGGTAGCAAGGCTTGAGAAGCCAGGCTGAAGCAGAAATATCAGTCATCGTTTGCACATGATCCACTGTTTGTCTCCACTAACAATCAGTGTGTGGATGTTCACCAACTATCCAGCCAGTGTGGAACGACAATCGGCGGACAATTTGACATACACTCAACCGTTGTTTCTGAATACTGCTCCGTTTTCAATGAGTCACAAGGCCTGAAAAGTCGCTATTCGCCAGTGTTGGAATACGATCCAGACACTGGTTCTATTTGTTGTCATGTATGCATTATTATTTGCGTTATGCACTTTTTGATCACAAGTAACTTGTACGCCAATAATCCCCAGACCATTCATCTATCCATTACAAAGTAATGAGTTTATAAGCTGAGTTTCCATTCATACTCTTCTCTATAAGAATGACGTAAAATTTTCAAATTTCATGCTCCCAGCACCTTGCAAGCTGTCCTTAATGAAATTAAACAATGAACATGAGAAGGATGCCTCCCGACCATCGCTAGTAAGTGTGCACATGTACCACTGAGTGGCGACTCTGATGGCATCTTCGTAATACAATATGTTTCTGTCGCTGGTTCGCAACCAGCCAAAGCCTAGAATTTTTGCAGTTGGATCTCATCTAAAAATAACACTATATGCACAATTAGTTATGGCTTGCCCAGATAAATCTTTAAAAAGATCTGGACATACGACTAGCTTCTACATTTTCCCTCCTAATTGATTACGAAACAGCAGATTACAAAGTATTCACCCTAAGTGACAGGACAAAACGAGCGTTCAATCTAAGTAACACGAATGCTTTCTGAACTCATTATTAGGTATAAGTCCGGCCATTGACCGAATATCTTAGCTCAGTAGTCCATCCTGGCCATATGAGAGAGATATTTGTTACAAGATATGCAGCACGATGCAGCGATAAACGTGAATCATCAAAAACGTACATAGACGCCGAATATCGAAATCCTTGATCTTTACTCTTTGGAGTATGGCAGATCTCGTGAATACTTAATTTACAACTTCGGCTTTCTTCTACAGGGTTGATAGAAAACTTTACTCTACCATAACAGGTCCAAATGATCTGGGAGAACACGATGAAGACCACTCATTTGCGAGATAAAATATTCCCTTCTGGGAGACAGAAGACTGGAATGCCATGCCGCTCACTATGTTAATGCTTCTTTGCAGAGGCAATTTAAGTAGATGTTAAGCTGTCATCCGGTCGACAAAATGAGTGTTGTAATATACATCTAGAAGTAGAGTCATGAGTTCTTTTCTGGAGTCTATTACACAACACGTGGCAATAATAAACCAGTAAAAGGGCGGAGAGATACAAGAAGTGGACGGGATTAAGGTAATGCACAGTTATCCTCCTTGCTCCACTGACTGTCACTTGGCTTCAGACATTCGTGCATGACGTCGGTGTAACGATAGGAATGGTGAGTAGAAAAGCCGTGTGCAAAGTACCAATTCAACTTCAATTCGTGAGCGTTTAACTAGTTTCCGTCCCGTCTTGGACACGGCCTCGTTCCCGGTGCCTCACCTGAATTTTGTTCGCTAGATACACCGATCTCTGGCTGAACTTCGGGGACTTCCGATGGCGGTTTACAAGCTGTCGTCGGTACGTATTGCCTTGGTAAAATGGACTGAATCGCCATCGGCTAATTGTCTGCCCTTGCCAGTCCCCCAATTCGGCGTGTTTGGTCAGAGCATATTCGTTCAACAGAATACAATCCGTTTCATTGTTTTCAGCATCTTCAGTGGAATTCCTAAACTATGCACGGCCTTCCGCAGCTGCAGTCCCTCACAGTAGGATGTAGAGCATATTCCTCAACATATCTGGAATGCTAGTACTGGTGCCGTGCATACAGCCTCTTGCAGGTATCTGAAAGTCTAGTTGTCCTTTTCGGTCTTCATGAATTCCGCGTGGTTTCCTCTATCTATCACCAATTGTTTAACTGGTTTACTTATTTTGAAGAGTTTCATGATTCGAGCATATAATTAGCACAATTATTAGTTGTTTAGCGTGAAAAAGCAAAAATTTATTCCACTCAGGTCCAGTTTTTCATACATTTGTCGATGCTGGGCAGCGAGGTTTCAACAGCCTCTACCCTCAAAGGCTTTGTTGTGATAAATGATACTATTCAAAAACGCCAGGACTTTTTAAACGGGGTCAATTGCTGTTCTCATCCCACGTAGCATGACTGTCCTCCGGGTGTATATTGCATGTCGCGTGAACGTCCCACAGAGCCTTATAAGTAGAATGACCGGACGACTGGCGGACACTCACAGAACGATCAGCTGAAGTTATGTTGTTGAAACCTAGGCTAAGTTGACAAATTTGATTATTAATCAAAAATTCCCGTTAAATTTTCTATGCAACGCACCTGTGGTATACACACAAAATGCGTATTAGTACAATGAAGAAAAGCTTCATTTCACACAGAAATCTGAGTTTGGTCTGTGGTAGGTGGTAGGCCACAAAGTGAAATATCCACCAAAAATACATTGCTATTACTACATTCTAACGTCCTCAGATAAGATTTTGTTACAAGTCGAATACATTCAGATGATTAGTGCTTCACAAGGCCACAAGTGAAACACCCATGACATGCACTAAGCCTTTCCATTCTCTACCACAATCTTAAACACAGGCAGATTTGTGTGGTGCATTTGCGCAATAATTCACTCGCGTGGATGACTAGCTCGACATTGCCAAAGCAGAAGGAACACATAATCACCTGCATAAAATACTTTTTCGTTAGTTGGACTTGACTAGGATAAGTTCCCGTATTCGGGATCCAGTGTGCTGTTTTTGGTTACATCTTGTATCGAATACGGCTCACACGCAGCAATGACATGTTTGGGCTTGTCACAAGTTGAACACATCCGATTTTGATTATATTTCATGGCTCTACCATTCTAGTGCACAGGTCACCAGCGTCGACAACCAGCGACACGCATTAACGTCTAAAACCATGTGGTTGAAGAATAGCTAAAACAGAGCAAACATCATTGTGAAAAATGAACCACGTCAATTTTAGCCAGGTGAAATATCCGTCATTGATCCAAGAACCATTGATAAACTGTGAAAAGCTGATTTTAAAAATGCGGTCTTGGGCAACTGCTCTAGTCAGTAGGTTCATTTTGTTGGATTGGATTGGTCTATCACTTGCAGTCGCAAGAGTTTCACAATCGCTGTTCTACCATTAGGCACACAATCCAGCGATACATTCAACCGTTCGCCAGTTCAAAAAGGGCTCACTGAGGATCTCATGAGCTTTTGGTATATTCGGGATGACATCAGCATGCGGTCAGCCGTAGACCATTTACTATCGCTGTCATTCGTCAACCCTTTCCCGGTTCAGACATCAGTATGATGCGCGTAAACCTTACGTCGGAGATGTCAATGCTCCTGCGTCCGGCGCGCCTGTTATCCAGCTAAGATTAACACTGAGCCTCTGATACAGTGGATTCTTTCGTTTGACAGTGACCTGTTTACCGGAACCAATCAGCCCATAGATTAGCACTTAGTCTAATTCCTTGGACCAGTGTATACTCATTCCTCCGCATTGTCATTCAAATGAAATTCAACAACACAGCTCGCTTATCCTACCAAATCACGTAAATCTGCCTGATTCTTAGGCTGAAAGTTGGCTAAGCAGGACACTGTAGGGTTGGGAGAAAGGTACGATATGGACATAGCAGCGATGTGCGTGACTGATATACTGGATGCACAGCCTTAATTGACAGTATTCTCACCAACAGGAGGGTGACACGTAGACGGTAATATAATCATTCTTCTTCTAACCACTGTCCCCGGTCCAATAGCTAATCGTAAAACGGAGAACGTTGAACACGAAGTGTAATAAGTGGTTTACAAATTATGAATTAAGAGGAAGGAAGATATGGATGAGTATCACGACTAGGGAGTTATTCAGTTAGTGAATAATATTTTGTTGTTAATCTGGTCGTCTTAAATAACAAATTTAGTTTAGAACAGACGTACGATTCAAGGCCGACTTTTGACTGAGATAGTTTGACGAGTTGGGTGGCATATTACGCGATCGGTAAGGCAATGTATTAAGAAACAGGAGTGTACTGATCTTTACATTCGTTAACTAACTCATTAAAAGCACGTTGTTGGAAGGTTCGGATAGTTCAAATATGAAGATTAACCAGATTCCATCTTCCTAACTGTTCTTCGTACCAGAGATGTCATCCGTGAACAGAAATAGCGGAATCACAGTTTTCATGTAGGCTTGTAAACGATAATTGCTGACTAACTGGAACATTTGAGTGATTTTCCATGTTTGCTAACACAGCTGGAAAACAACAGACTTTAGTGACTATGAACAGTAACCAGAAACGTAAATGCCACAAAAAATAGTAACCTTTGTTACGAACAACAAATACTACTGAAACAAGAGAAGTAACTCGTTGACCAACTTCGCGACTAAATTCCAATTATTCAGAACACTTGCAGGATAGTCGGTTGGAGAGTTTGCCAGGATTCAGCGGTTTACTAGGCAATCGACTCTCATATGTGCTTTCATGAGATTCCTGGATACTTTAAAATCGGAGAAAACTGTAGTTGCTTTTGCACATCTGAATCCATGTTGGGAAATTTAGTAGGAAAGTAAAATCGTAATGGGCTTTCAATTTCCGAAAGAGAAACATGATGAGATTTTTGATGAGAAATTTTGCAAAAATATGAGTGGGTTGGAAACGCAGTCAACAGCTAAGATGTTTACCACCAGCTTACTCCAGTATGGGGCAACGGATAGCCAACTAGCAATGACGACTCGGGGTTGCGCGTAACTTCAGTCCGTCATACGGATTCTAAGGACCAAGCAGAATGGCGATGTTCTGGAGTCAGGGAATTGTGTCTTAATATTCGAGGCTTTTTCTCGACCTAACAGTATATTTCAAGCGCCTGAATTTCCTGGTGTTTTTCTACCTGCCTGAACTAGCTCTGGTGTACTGAAACTTACTGTATTTGAACATTAAGTATCAGAGTTCAGAAGTGGTTCCTGATAACGAAAACATCTTCAACCGTTTGTTGCAACAACACGATGCGGATACATGCTTCGTATATCCCACCAAATTTGCATCTAGGCCTTTATAACTCACGGGTGAACTTGGACGCCTGACTGCTTCATCAACTTGATCAGTGTCAACCAACCTGCATTATAGCGGCCACCTTTGATACCCATAACGTGACGTCTGACACCATATACGTATACAACCGACAATACGAATATCAAGAAAAGTATGAAATACTGCAACACACTGACAACCGCTTGAACAAAGGAAGCCATTTCATTAGAGCGTTATTGATGCCAACCGAATAATCTCCTCTGGCCTACCGTTCGGCATGCTCCTAATTCATGAGATATGCAAAAATAACCTATTATACCTGGGCATAAATGTGCATTCACATATACAGCTGTAGAGATGGTCGAAATGTTCGTTTAGCACAACAAGTGACAGTCAATCCCAACCTTCCACAGAACGCAATGCGAATTCGAATTTCCAGATTCCCTTGACATCATTGAAACGCAACCGATTTAATCTAACCAGACGATTGTATACAATAAGAGGGACCTTTGTACACAACTCATAACAGATTTCTCATGGAATTTTCAGTCAACGCTTTCCTAAAAGAAGCACAGAACTTGAGTTTCACCCCAGTTAGAGATCATTAGTAGTGCGCATCCACGTCACCGCCGGAACTGGAATGCCGGTCACGTGACCCAATCCATCATTGAGCCGTGGACCTCACATTTGATACGACTGGCTCATCGTGTGTAAACAACCAATCCGACTCATCCGTGGGTAGTGCTCAGTTTGTCCGGTCCATTGAAAGAAACACTAACTGTCCTAGCAACTCCAGTCGATGATTTCATTGCTGGTATATCGTGTCTCTTCTTGAAACTGCATGCTTGAGAGTCTACCAAACTGTGCAAGCTACGGACAGTTGCCGGTAACGATCGGCTAGTATCAGCTAAATCTTCCAACAATCACTGACGACTTGAATGATTATGAGTAATGAAGTATGTGAAATCCGTTTGGTGGGTTACTTGTTAATGGGTCGCGCCCGAAGAAGTTGGTCCGAAAATGATTGTTGATCGTTAAGCAGTTGCAAACCAAACGTAACATTTGGACATATGATTGCGGCTCATCCCAAGCTGGCTGAGTCGAGGGCCAACATAGTTCGGGGATGGTGGAGGGTCAGTGTCTCCCATGACAATAACATTATATCACCGTGGTAACTAACATGTCGGTATTTGGTGCTGTCACAAAGAATTCATATTAACATGAATCAAGAAGGGATCACCTCTAGGTCAAAGTTGAGAAGTGCGACTTGTGCCATGAAATATTCTGTTACATCATCGAAAATGCTTGCACTTATCAAATTATAACCAAACTGAATCACGGAGCACGATGGATTATCAGTTACTCGGACAAATATTGTCTGAAACCAAATCACCACACAACTAGTCGTAAAGTAGTTGGCTGAAGGTTTCGTCAAGTTCGCGAATCACTTGCGAAGATGTTTCGTTTTGTATAGAGTAGAAAATATCATGAGAATTGTTGTTGGACGTTACAACAACCACTACACCGTCAGACGGCGTTTCCATTCTCACATAAGTTGACCAGGATTAGGATTATCTCTAACGATGAGTTCTTGTTCTGGCTTGACATGTGGTCGAGTACATTAGGCACAAAATGTTGGCATTTGTGTGTACAACGACCCAGAGTGCAAGCATTCTTTGTTCTTCTTGTTCTCTGGACACTTTAGGAATACACCAGTGGTGAACTAATTGTCCCCGTGCTTTCAGCTCACAAGGGATGATGGCCGGATTAATGGTTATGTTTATACAACTGCTTTAGACACAGAATAAACTCGGTGAAACTGTGATAAGTTAGATGAGACACTGTTCATCCTTTCAGTTGCGTCCATCGCGATTAACTAGTGATAACCTCATCAACGTCATCATGGAATTTCGATGTGAGTCAGAATCTGGAATAATGTTTGAATCATGGTACCCAAAATATGGTGATATATTCACTGTGGACTATGCAGCTTCGGGAGAGATTGACAAGACAAGATTACGGATGTGCACATTTGCTGCTGTTGAACACCAGTGGTACGTTAATTGAATTCTGTCTTGGAAGCTAATAGATATAACATTCATGGAAACAATGAATTATCTCACAAATATTCAACGTCCTTTGTTTACTACTTCATACTCAATGCAATTACTTGAAAATCAGCAAAAAGGAAGTCATGAGGTTTTGTGTCTTATAATGGTGAAATAAATTTAGAGATGGAACGGTTCAATCGAAAGGAATTTACAATGAATCCGTTCACGGAAGGCACAGCGGTCAAATACAACTTACATTAAGTGCATCTAGACCACGTGTTTCTTTACCCCGCCTTCTTTATAACGGTCAGCGAAAGTCTCCCATTGCATGCTGGACATGCTGATATTCGCATTTTGTGTAGGGTTGTGCGTATATGAACGGAATTTGTGATGTATGGGGTCAAAGTGTAGATGGACAGGCATATTGCTACTGTTATAAACACGCAGGCCCTCAACCAAAACAACCGAATACTGAAGAAATGGGGAGCCGCTGAGACCTTTGGTATAGTCTTCATTACCAAGGCACACACAATCTTTCCAAAAAATTACACCTCACATTACTCGTCGAAGTGCACAAAATCCGTTTATATTTACACATGTAACAGGGAAAACTGTTTGTCTGCTCCTACAAGTATCTATTTTGCAAACAAAACGTCTACAATCGCTATGTGATGGTTGGGAGATTTCCAAAATTGTCAACTTTTGGACGTTTCCGTGCAGTGGACGAACTCATTCGCATGAGTCTCTTCAGGTGTCCTTCCTCATCCCAAGCGATTTGTTTCAACACTTTCCCGACGCCATTAGTATTAAATGATGGCAAATTTTGGTAACGATTCACCTTCCTCATGGTTCAAACGTATTTCTTGACCTGATCGTAAACCGTTATCGCACACAAATCCCAGTAAAAAGTAAACTGATGAAACATCACATTTTGTGGACGAAACATTGTGGAACATGTGAACTGTTTTCTTTAATAGCACGTGTGGAAAGGTTTTCATGAAGTGCTATTATTTTTGTTCTGACTACGCTTGTTTTGCTGACGAATTTCCACATGTAATATTGTGAAATTATTACTGGTGGTTTGCTCGTTCGTTTGCGATTTTTTAGCAAACCATGTGGGTCGAACGACTAGGTATTTGTCTAGAAAAATCAGAGAACACTATCCAGCATGGATCGGGATAGGTGAGATAAAATCAATCATCAGTGACATTGTAAGTCCATCGGCTTAGGGAGATCATCAGGTCAACATAGTTCGGCCGTTCACCGTTACCAGCAGGGTTTCATCGAAACCAGTCATAACTCGTTGACCAGCGAAAGTTGGTCACTGCCGAAGCCAATACCTTTTGATTACGTAATCTACCCTTGTGCGGGCAGAAAAATTCGTACAGTCGCTTCAACTGCCTCAGCGGTTAGTTGACTCACCAGATCGACATGTAGGTAGTTAACACCCAATCGGCATGCGCAAACACAAAATTGAGATGGTGTGAAGCTTTGGTTGAAGCCAAGCTTTGCGTCTAAGTGCCTTTAATTTTATTCTGTTTCATACCTGTAGCAGTCTGCAGAGATTTTGTCGAAACCATATGGATGCTACACTTCGTGTGCTATCACTCAATAGGAAATTTCGAAATAATACTTGGTTGTTCATCAAATGCACTTAAGTTGGGGATCTCGAAACAAAAATCACGTTCTGTACTGTGCATCTTTATTACTAAGGTCAATGTCAGTGGTTGATCATAACGGCACAGATTGTACAGGGCACACATTCCGACAGGAACTTCTTATTGAGTTAGTTAAATGACTAATGTGGATTGTATTGGTTGTTCCGACCTGCTCACGCGTTTTCTGATGTACTGCCGTTCTTAATCCTACTTTTTCTGAAGGATAGTGTCATGGGCATTTGCCATCTACCAATACTCTCGGATCTGCCTCGAGACTTGGTGTGCTTCATGTTGTGGCTTTCTTGACTGTTGTGTATGCATTTATTGAATGTCCACTAGCTCACAGAGGATAAACATTTCAATTTTCTACTGATGCTAAGAATGGGGGTGTAAACGCCGCGCCTCTATGGATGATTCCAGTAACCGGAATACTGCGCATTTTCGTAGAAGATACAGTGACCACAAATTCAGCAAAACCTGATGTAAATGTAACTGTGGTGCCATATCCTTGAGAAGGATATCTCAACGACAGTGGTGTTAAGGAACATTTAACATTGAAAGCTAATAAACCACTAGCACTGACATCATGAAACAAGGTTATTTCAAGTTGTTGAGATCAGAGAGCTCAAGCTCACTGTTAAAAATCTTTATTACAGTTTTTTCGGTAGATCTGTTAGTCCACAGTACTACCACCTGCACATGGGATAACTTTCCGTGTCTTGTTTGAGTGAAATGAGAAATCATTTAACGGGGAGATGGTTGTCATGAATAGTACAGCACATGTACGAAAAAGTTCATGCTAGATTTGTCCAAAGGCACGTGTCCGGCAAGGTGTGACTAAATTTTGTCAAATAACCATGTGGGCGTTTTCGTCAGTTACTGTTACGTTGTCAGTTCGATCGTTCACGAAAAGTAGCACACTATCTCATGAGAATTACCATTCCGTGGCAGAACGTGTTTAGATTCTAGCTGTTTGGATGTGTGACCTGAGGTCATCTAGGAAAGCGAACATTTTGTGATGGGTATAAGCCATAACTCGATTATCAACCCATCCATGTACAGATCAAAATTGTAAGATTATGTGTTAAGTGGCTTATGAAGCGCATCCGCTACCAGCTTTCACTAGTCGTGCTTGTAGTTCGGCACTGAAGCTGGATGTACTCGAGAATACTGATACCCAAACTATGGGTTTGCCTGTGTTCCGCATTCCAGTAGGTTGTCTCGTTTTTCAGGTCACTTTGACAACACACACCTTGTTGGGGCTGGGTTGAACATGTTACATTATCGACTAGATGAGTGAATGTTATTAAAAAAATTTAACTCAGCCGATTGGTAGAAGTGAAATGTCCGTAAATGAGATACGTGTCTCCAGTGTGTATAACAGAGTAGGTCACCAGATGGCAACTGTGCATGCTCTTTTATATTCACAGTCGATGAGGAACTAATCTACTCAAATGAGTCAACATCAACGACTTTATGGAAGGCAACTCGAAATTGTCCGAGGACGTCATCTTCCATTAAGTCGAATATCTACAGTTTGCTCTGTAATTGCTGCTTAACTAATCAGCGAGCATATAATTAGGGCATCCAAATACGTCATGTAATTCCGTATAAGATATCTATGTCCACCATTGTGAGCTGTAAGGTATAAAATGTAATTAAACTGAAAAGAAGTTGGAATTTTCGTGACATTTTGTTCACAGCATATTTCTGCTCAAGTAAATGTCCATCGTTAGATAACTCAATGGAACTCCATTTCTTTGATGTCAAATATTTTGAGTGTGACAGATTCAATAAGCTGTACCACAGGAATCACATTGTATCCAACGACCACTAGACATAGAATGAAGTAGCTTATGGTGGATAGCTATTACCAACATAGCTACACCCCATAGGGGTTAATTTAGAGTGTTACAGATGTAAGTAAACTAGCCGACCAGAACTTAATTCGCACAAATCGAACTAGCTCACTCACGAGTAACTGAAGATAAATATGCAAAACGAAAATCTAAACGGTTTTACAAAAACGTTTATTCAGAGATTTTCCGGTCACATAGTAAATAATTTCTAACATATTGTCAGATTCTTGTTCAATACTGAAGATGTATGACATACTGAGTGTACCGTGATCATTGACATCCATAGTTTAGTTCCTACCTTCCGTTAATGTACCCAATGGTCGATTGTTCGCACAACCTGATGATCATCATAACAGACATGAGCTTGATCAGAATATATTGTGGAAGAGGGGCCGCCCTCCACCACAGCAGTGAAGTGACGTGCGGAATAACTAGGACTGTTATGAATGCAGGTACGCCAGTGACTGCAGTACAGTATCATCTTTGACAACCTTTCTAACCAGCGATTTCAGTAACCTCGAAGGTTTGAGCCAAGAAGATGACACCTATGCATTCTGCTCAGTGAAACAGTCAGGGTCCTCGTATTTTGTAACCACTCTGTCTCTTGACCACCACGCTGTTTTACCCAACAGTTGGTGTCCCATTTTATAATAACCAGTATGGTAAATGCTCAGGTGGCATGTGGAGCACTTGACCCAACCATTTCAGATTCTGCAATGCGAGTGATTGATCAATTGATCGCGCATCCCGAGCGTTCCGGAGTACGCTTATGCAAGCGACCGCATTGCTCACATGATCATTTCACATACTGTGGTCTGATGGGCAAATATAGCACTGTCCAGTCGCTGCCATTCGTCTGTCGACATCTTCTTTAAGAACGAGCCACCTTCCCAAACTTACACAAACGCTATATGCTCCTATTTTCTGTCGTCTCTTGAATGTTACAGACGACGGAGTTTAGCAGTGACGGCTGATGTCTGTTTTATCCCCGCCGAAAACTCATTAGCAGTAGCACAGGCTGACCTGATTGTGCTACCCAAGTATGTGGGGGTTTTTACAGTCTCGAGCGGATTGCCTACAACAAAAATATTGTAAAAGAATTGTCTCAGTCTTACAGAGGTACTTTACACCTTAACGTTACAAATCTCAGACGAGCCCGGTCGTTCACTTTAATCACCATGGTCTGCATTTTTTCGAAGAATGGCTAAATGAGAAAATATCCTCCCCCTACTTCATGTTGGTCAACCTGACACCTGGATGAAGCTGAACACCATTCGATGCTTAAAGATCCATCGCAAAATAAGCGTCTGATCAACTTACCCAAGAACGGACTGGGCCGGAATCCAGTCCGATTCTTACGTAATTGACTTCTCTGAACTTAGTGAACCCAGGTAACATTAGACTATTTGGTATATACGACACAGATGCTTCTGTGGCTATAACATGAAGTTCGGGGACTCACTTTGTAAACGGAATTTGCCGTTCATAGGCACAAATCACGCAGTACCTCTTCAGTATCCTAAGCAGTTTAAAAGAGTTTTGTCAGCTCGAATATCAACTTCTTCCTTCCACTCTTGAAAAGAGAGGGGAAAACGAGTTATAACTCACGAGTCCTGATACGTCGAGACAGTGGCGATCATGGTGAATATGCGTGTTGTTACTACAGTCTTCATAGAAAAATTGGGGTTTTCTATAATTTACTTGTGACGTTTATGTAATATGCTGGAAATTCGATAGAACACTAGGTATTTCTGCTTAGCTGCGTAATAGTGAACATGTTGTGGATGGGCGTCATTTCTGCCTGACAAGCGTGAGCCATCAGTTCGAAATCCAGTGGTCTCAGGTACATGTGACGTACGGTCGAAACTTGTGAATAGTTAAACCGTGAGGTAACCTGATAGTCTTGTGGCAAAATGTCACTAACATTAATTTAGGGAAAGGAACCAATATTTCTAACTTGACAATAGTTGGGTATGTGGGTGACCATTTCGAATTGCTTTCATTATGATGGCTAAAAATTTCACGGATAATGTTCAATTACAATGTACTGTTAATGGTGCAGATATAAAACTGGATGCAATCCAGTTCTTGTCGTGCAAAAATCAAACGAAATTTGCACCCACCTGTCCATTTTTCTGCATTCTTGACATGCGACTAATCAGTTGCGTTAGTGTAATAGCTGCGGCTATTGGTATCTTCTGTAGACACCGAACGCAAAATATAGTAACTTCACTCAAGGCGGCTAGCGTACGTTGGAACTTCGGACCTATCTTCAATGTCTGATAGCCGTCTGTTGTCAAATA
>LUCH01017953.1:0-21259 GCA_013368495.1 Paragonimus heterotremus
CCTGTGGGTAACATACTACTCATCAGTAGTATACTACTCACAGTGAAACTGTCTGTCATACAACAAACATATCTTACGGTTCATGTTTTAGAAAATCGCCCACCTATTCTACATAAAAAATGTGGTTATTCATCGAAGTACAGAAATTAGTTCCAAGAACAGTATACTGAATTACGTAGACATATTGATGTGTCTATTATCTGGAAACGTAATGAAATAAAATTAAAGAACACAAGTGTACTCTCATAAACTATATTGCACTTGCTAAGTTTCAGCACAGTGGGTAAAATGTCGTAGAATGCTGTTAGACTGCATAAAAATATTCCTGATTCCGTGATGTTTAGCATCTTCTTACACTTGGAATGTTTATGTTAGGTCATTTTACTTGAGCCAATAGTCAACTGTTTTGAAAACATCCAACGAATCAAACAATGGTTGGCGTTAAGATATGAAGTACAAATGTTATTGACAGGCAAAAATTTACAGCTAACAGGGTGTCAGACAGTGAATAGGAGTAAAGCTGGAAAGCAAGTTGCTTTGGCCACCTACTTTGTGATGTTTTCTCTCCTTTACACATAAAAATGATAAACGTGACCGCATCCCAAAACAAAAAGATTACCCTAACATACGGAAGCTATTGGAAGGGGCTGGTATGTACTGCTTACGGTAGCCGATATCAGTCACTTGGAAGGATCTCCCAAAGAACAGTGTGATGATAACAAACTCATAAAAGCCACCAGGCTGTTCTTTGTGAATGAAGTAGGTAAGCATTAAAATAAGTACCATAACATACTTTACAATAGTGGTTTATCATGCGCACGAGACTAACGGTACACGGTACAATGAGAAAGCGATCAACGATATGCAAGTAAACAAACAATATGAAGTCACTGCTACCACCTGCTTTTTCACCAACGGTATCTACAACAACAAAAATACCTAGACGCTGAGCGTTTACATAGTATGAGTTGGTACACCGTATGAAATAATAGCTGAAATAGAGCAGAAGTTGACTAATTCAACGCCACGCTTACGAACACGACAAGGTAATAAGTTTAGATACTTACTTGACCCATTCCATATTTTTTCGTAGGAGTGTCCACCGAAATGAAAATCACCTCGGCTTGGTCGATTGCATTATCAACATCAGTGGAGAAAAATAAATTCTTCCCACGAACTTTGTGTACTATTTCATCCAGACCGGGCTAAAATAATATTGCATATGTTGTATAATGTAGTGATGCAAATTTATAATACAAGCCACGGGTATAAGAAATCTTAAACTATGTATTGACAGACTACTTACATTCACAGTATTTCAGTATCACGTAGGACTTTGGTTAAACATGTTTTCTTTAAGTCATGTTCATCGGGGTGTGGGCTATATAAACATCGACTAGTGTGTGAATCAGTAATGTATTCATTTCTGAATTTGGAACCTTGGAAACAATAACAGATGAAGTAAACAAAATACCACGACTACTAACAAACTCAACTTTGAAAAATATGAGTAAACACGTGTCACATCTACTTCTAATGTTACCTGAAATACTTAAAATGAACGGGCGATATATCGCAACGAATCGCTAGCTCAGAGGAAGTCTGATGATTCACTCCCTGAAAACATTCTTTTCTCTACGTTTCAAAGAACGAAGTGATATCTACGCCAAAAATGTGTTCCCGGGCTCGACCCGTTAGTGAAAGTTCACCAGCTGGATTGTTAAGTATAAGCATTCAAAACCCATCAGTCTACGTATAAAGATATACTAACAGTAAACTATTTGACGGTCTCTATTTTAGTATGACCACTTTCCACGCACTAGTTGGAACACCACTAAATTACTGTGCTTTGAAATTACTATATTGGTTTTTCCACAATTATTTTGTTAAAAAGTCTGAAATTCAATTATGCAGACGCATCCATAACAGAATTCGTTGAATGCTTTTAATCGCGACTGAAACGCAGTGGTCTAGATGAGCAAATGCAGCAATCTGTCAGGACAAAGATGTGTCAACACCTGGCCACTCGAAAACCTCACAAACATCTTAACAACTAGTGAAAATAAAGCGCTGATGACACTTAAGAAGAGCGACCAGATTGTCATCTTACCTACAGACAAAGGGAACGCCATAGCCGTATTGAACAGACAAGATTATAAAGACAAAGTGAACGACCTTTTAAGAGACTCCGTAACGTATGAACATGTCATAGGAGGCCTTATAAAAGGTCTGGGGGCCCGAATCACTAAAAGTGTGGCAGGTCACAAGAAAAAGAAGTCACTTACAGAGAAACAGGCTAAATACCTTAAACCTATTGAGGGACCAGTACCATGATTATACGAGCTACCAAAGGTCCACAAGGATCAAGTACCATTAAGATCAATCGTTGCATCCAAGACGGCCCCGAACTGCCAACTGACAACGTTCCTTTTTCCTATTTTTCGGCCACGTTTACCTCACGATAATCACGACGCAAACAGCCCGACTGACTTCTTGGGACAGATTAAGGGACTGGAATTGGAAGAAGACGATGCACTGGTTTCGTTCGATGTTACGTCACTTTTTACAAACATACCGAAGAAAATTACGACAAAAAGTTTGAAGCTCCTGATAAATGAGGACAATTACCTGCGCAACAGGACGAATCTTCCCCCAAAAGAATTGATTGAGTTGGTGGAGCTTTGCATGAAGACTTACCTACAATTTGACGAACGGGTCTACTTGAAGAAGAGAGGCACACCAATAGGCTCACCTATATCAGAATTACTTGCAGACGCCGTAATGAAGCACTTCGATGGTGAAGCCTTTCAGACCTTCAAACCTGAAGTGTGGCTTCGATGTGTGGATGACACATTTGTTGTTTTACCTCAGCTTGACCGATTCCACAGCTGTTTGAATAATCTTCACAGACGAAGAGGGAAAAAAAATTAACGCCTGGCATTACTCGAGGTATCGGTCATAAGTAGACCTGATGGCAAGCTTGAAACTACTGTCTATTGTAAACCGACCACAACTGACGTCATTTTCAGGTTCGATAGCAATCATCCAGCTTGTCAACTTAAAAGCTGTGTGCGAACATTATTTCGACGTGTGGACATGCATTGTACCTCAAATGAACTCAGAAGACAAGAACGAAAGCACCTATTCAGACTGTTCACTTCTAATGGGTACCCCAGCAGCTTCATACAGGTATCTATCAGAGTTTTCACAAGAACTGAACGTAGAGAATCCAAAACGCGAATGACAATGCAACATACTTACGGCACATATGAAGCAGCACAAAGGATGCACCAACTGCTGGGCATCCAAATATCACACAAGCCAAACCCAACACTCCGTTCAGTTTTGGTGGAAGCTAAAGATCGTGTGGAACCACACGAACAGTCTGGCGTGGTCTACAGGATTCCATGTCTGCGGTGTGACCAATAATATGTGGGGGAGACAGGCAAACAGCTTCGCACACGCGTGCACGAACACAAACTAGCGATACAACGAGCCGACCCTAGATCACAACTGTGGCACCACTGCGCGGGCATAGGCTATGAGGTCAACATAGACCATGCGAAAGTAATCGCACGAGCAAAGATGAGAGGGGAACGGCTTGTACTGGAGGCTCGCTATTCGCGCAATTCGTACAACCAACACGTAGGTATAAACAGTCACTACGTCAGCATCGTTGACACTGAAACGAAAAACGAGCGAAGACAGACCGACAGGCAAACACGGTGGGCGGCAGAACAATCATATTTATTTGTTTGATAACGGATCCTAATGTGGATTTGAAACGTTACAATAAACCCTCCACTACTCAGTGTGCCTCTTTTTTAAATACTTTATATATATATAGCATATATATATGAACTCATCTGAGGATAGAGTAATTATGGCACATTGGTTCACACATGTTCAAGTTTGAAAATTTACAGAAAAGATGCTCGACCGCAAATTTACAAAGCACAGTCAACGTGTTGCATACCGTTTCACTTTGCATACAGGGGGTTCATTATTTAAGTCTTATCCAGTCTCGTACTGTCAAACTCGGGCTCAATCTAGATCTCGCGGTTTTATGGCAGTTAACTGTGTGAGTCACTACTGAAACGTACATGGTGATGGTTGTGATGATGAAAAGCATCATGAAAGAGCGCAATTCGACCACATTAGAATCAGAAGGGTCAGTTTTATTGCAACAAACGACCAAAAACACTTCCTTTGTAAAAAGGAAACTACTTGTGGCCTATCATCAAAATTAAAAACAGAAGCGTACTTCGTAAATAGGCAATACATCCGAATTCCACTGGTCGATCAACTTTTGAGAGATATCAACGATTGTGACTTGAATTTCTGGGCAATATTTGGCGATAACGGATAAGGTTGACCCTCCAACATAACCAGCTCCAATCCCGCAAATTTTTGTAACCATACCTTTGTTACGCGGAACAATATATGCTGAAATTTAAAATAAAAACAAGTCGCCACTCTGGAAACAATAGCACAAGGTATGCATGATGAAGTTTTACAAACGGCTCTAATAACTTAGTGTCAGTACACTGCCTACGGTTGAGGCTATGTAGGTATCGCTGTAATATATGGCTGTATTCGTTTCTTCGTTGATGTGCTAATTCATTTACACATTCAATTCAAGCTATCGCGTATCAGCTGTTAAATGAATAAAGCCTAGCGTGCTTGTCTCTCACTCTTCTGCCTTTGACAAGAAACCATCGTTTTGCATGGCTAAGTTTGATTGTTTGCATGATGTATTTATCTGACAGCTGGGCAATTGAACGAATTCTTAATCCGAAAGGTCTGAAGTCGACCCCAAAAAAGTTGACGTTCCTAAGGAATAGAACCACTGGTTTTGCACGTCCAACAATTGCTTTCATTCACTGGAAACCTTAACCACAACAAACTAACCACTTTGATCAACTACAGCTTGTCTTCGGCTTACGAATATAGATCCGAATGCGACGAAGCAGTTTCCACACTAAGAGATCTCTGTGTGAAGCCTAATAGCGAAATATTTGCTCGCCGGTTGCTAAATAATTACAGACGAGATGGACAAACACTAGACCAGCTTGCTCAAATGACTGAGGTAATTTGTGAAAGGCCGCAACTTTGAAGCCACTACAGCCGACCAGAATCGAGATAATGCAGAGATGTATTTATGATCAGTTTACTGCCTGGCCAGATTCGACAGGACCTATTGGAACAGAAAACGTTGAACTTTCAGGTCGATCTTAATCGAGCTATATGGCATGAATTGGCGCAATTATACCTATTATAACAGCCTGCTCTGATTAGTAACTTAAAAGCTACGACGGAGGGCTCGGAAAATTCGCCCAGCCTTGCCAGAATGGTTGTGACGGCTCCCATTTCATCGACTGGTAAACGTTTCTCTTGTGGGTATGACAAACACCCTTGTTCAAAGTGTCCCACTCGATATGTGTTATGCAAAGGATGTAGAAAGACGGGGCACTTTCAAAAGATTTGCCTGATATCTCGGAACTGACAGCTCCGCCCATTTATCACTCACCCGTCCACTTCGATTATGCCGTCAGTGGTTGTTCCACACTATCGTTCGAATGTTGTGGTTGACCGTGAAGTTAACGGAACTCAGTTACAATCTTCCACAAACACTGGCAGTTCTAGAAGGTTATCTAGAATCTTCCGCAGTGCTACAGAACGACTGGAACGTTCACAAATCCTGCGAAAACATAGTTTCTAATGACCTACCAAGTAACATACTTGGTCACGTCCTCATACCAATCACGTACGAAGATGTCGCGTACGAGACAGTTAAATTGTCAATTTTACCACGTTTATGTGTTAAAGTTCTTCACGGTCCAGACTTTCCCAGACTTCACGAAAGGGTGCGATTTCATTCGGTGGGACAAAACAAGCGTTTCCACTTTGTTGATTGACCTCCGTTCGTACTGAACCTCATCGTCTGTTTCAGAATTTGACGCGAGACTGCAGGCCAACCGCAACAAAATTCAGAAGGCACAGTGCGGCCGACGAAAAATTTAAACGCGATGGAATTCGCGGTCTACTTTTTGAAGGAGTTATCGAACCCTTCTCTTCGCCATAGAGAGCTGCAGTCTTAGTAGTCATCAACGATGGGTACAAATGAAGAATGGCTGCTGACTGCAGTCAAACGACCAAAGGGCACATCACCTCAGACGTCCACTCCCTCTCTCAATTCGACGAGATGATCGAATGCATCGCCACCTACTACACACACAGTACTCTGGATCTCAAGAGTGCTTACCATCAAGTCTCCACTCATGAAGAAGAAAAGCCCCTTAAGGTCTTTAAGGCCTGCTGAAGTTCGCACCAGTTGCGTCGGATTCCACTTAGTGTGACGGACGGCGTGGCACGGGCCATTGACAACAAAACAGCACGCGAACGCCTGCAAGACTTGTTTTTACGTTGAAAATATTACCGTATGTTGAAGGAACTAAGCCAAACATGATCCTCAATCTTCGGAAATTTTTAGAGGTGACCAGGAAATACTGATTGACTCTCAATTAGTAAAAAAGCATCATCGCCAACAACCAAATCAAACTCTAGGGTTATGAGGTTTCCAAGAGCAGTATCCTGATCACCTGAGACCTCAACGAGAATTATTCCCTGTCCTAACTTGAAGGCCAGGCAGCGAGTGGTAGGAATATCTGACCATTATCCACGGGGGATTTCACTTCTCTGAAAAAATCTACATACTTGCGCACAACAACACACTTCCTCTGCCCAGTGGTCAGCGTCCCTTGAGGACCTAAAAGACGAGCCGATATCCCTAATATTCGGTATGGAATCTCTTTGGTTGTTGAAGCAGACGTCTCTTGTGTTGCGATCGCGCCCATTCTGGATCGAAATGGCCGACCGGTAGCTTTCCTCTTGCGTATCCTGTCGCCGAGTGAATAGCACTTTTCAGTCGAAGAAGAAGCATATGTTGTTGTGGAGTCTATATGAAAATAGAAGCAATTACTACATCAATACCACTTTAACGTGTCGTCAACCAATGTTTTATCGCTTCTATCCGCGGCAATTAACGTAAAGGGAAGGTTGGGAATGATAAAATTGAACGCTGGAGGATGGACATATTACCATTCAAGTTCGATGTTGTGTATCAACCTGGTAAACATACTCGACCGGCGGATGCACCCTCTTGTAATTGCTGCTGGGCACTACCGACTTGAAGGGACTGCATGAATCGTTGTCATCCCGGTGTTTCTCGGTTGATGCACCTCGCGCTCACCAGAGACCACTTTTTCATAGGAAAGATGTTTGAAACGTCGTGTTCTGCAAAGTCAAACCCCGTCTTTTCCCCAAAGCTTGAGGCGAGCTCACAAAAACCACTCAACAGTTCGAAAGACTTTCAAGTGATTTTGAAGGTCTTTTCTCATCAGAAACCCACAACCGTTAGTCGGTATCAATTACTAATATTATCGCTTTCACTTTTCCTTTGCGTGTCCCGATCTGACTGGCAAGGCTGCTATTAAATGTTTCTGTAACCTGTTTTTATTGTTGAGCATCCAGCATACATTAGCTGTGGTCGTGGATCGTCGTTCATGTCGACTGGTGTTTAGCGGTTTCTTCACGAAAGGGTCGAGACAAGCAGAACGACACAGTATACACCTCGGGTAACCGGGAGCGTTTAAACGGAACCCTTTGGAAAATCGTGCCGCTCGTCCTAAGATTTCGTAACTAGGAATTCGTTCTTCTTGATGTATTGCACTCTATCAGGTCACTCTCATGTACTGCAACTGATGCTGCGCCAAATGACGAACTGTTCCCCTACAACTTGAGGTCATCCTCCGGAAAAATTCCCCTGATTTGGCTCACCAAGAATGGATCGGTGTTACCGAAAAAGACTTTAAGATGGTCTAATTACGGTCCACCCGCCAAACAGGTTGAATCATTTCAATGCAGTTCACAGTACGCGTACATTTGCTTTCCTCATGACAAGGAGGAAATGGTTACCACCCGTCAAATGGTCCACAAAGCAGAAACTTCGTTTGAGACGCGACTGCGGAGACCATGGACATTTCCGACCGAAGAGACTAAATCCGTATTCTTTAACCGCGTCTCTATCACGAACGAGTATAAGAGTATTCCCTCGGTTGACATACACAATGTTGAAACACCACCCGACCTCCACGATAATGATCACTCATGTACTCAATAAATGTTAATCAAACGATCACGATGACAACAGTGTTTATGCATACAGCCTGAGAAACAAACGCTGAAATCTAATGCACATTGATCAGTGTACAAATGGTCTGTCACTTCTCTGTGATCTACCACATTGTCTACTCGCATTTATTGGTGGAAATGTTACAATAATTTTCTGTATTTGCTTCAACACCAGGTTATACTCCACCTGCGTTTTCAATTTCAAACATCATAGACCAATTGTTAGACGAATAAAGCCAATTGTACGGATCTACCGCTTCTCTGCTTTCGACGCGAGACTGCTGTATTTACACGGTAGTTTGACTGTTTGCAAGAGGTACACCACGTGGTAGAGTACGAGTAGCTATACACTGTACGCCATGTAACTATATTAAAACAGGCATTCAGTTGGGACTAAATGTGTGAGTCGCGTCTTCACACAGGAACATCAAGATGTGAAATACTCACGTTTCCAACTGAAAATAAGGAGTCCGCAAGAAAGGAGAAAGAAGGCAGACTCATGGATTGCACTAGGGGTGATACATATTTTAAACGGCCCTAGGACGACAGAAAACCAGAATTATAAGCGTAGTAATTAAGGGTTATATATGCAAGCAAACTACTAACAACGCATCAGCCGAACATGGTGGACATAGAACCTGTGCATCTGTGAACATACGTATAAACAGGTATGAACCAAATCACACCAATCCTGTTGCTAAGATAAACCTGAGAAGGAGGGCGTTGTTTCTACATCCGGGCCTTGAACAAGTAGGTAAGAAGCAGAATCGGGTCGCACCGCAGATGGACACAAATGTGCGTGCCGGAATGTCATCATCACAGCCATGAGCCTCACCAAAAGGTACTGTGGCTTGGGCCGCCATTCACCCCAACAGTGACGTGGGGCATTTTAGAAAACGTTACTAAGAAGGTTATAAATTAATATAAGATTAAGCGAAAGAGCTAGAAATGATACTAATGCATGTATGCCACTGACTGCGGCACATCACCGCACTGGACAGCGTCTATAACCAGCGATCTGAATGATCACGAGGACCCCAACCAAGTAGGCGATACCTAGACAGTTTGTTCAATGGAGTAGTCAATGTCTTCATATCTCGTGACTACGTTGAGGCTTGGCTACCAAACGGTTTCACCCAACTGTTGACGGTTTCAGTATATAATGCCGGGTATGGTAAACGATTACCTGGCATACGGAGTACGTGATACAACCATCGCAGGCTGTGCAACGTGAGTAGTTGACCAATTGATCGCAAATCCTAAGCGTTAATGAACAAGCGCCGGTGAACTGCCACATTGCTCACGCGATCAGTCCATTTAATGTGGGCTATTTGGCGGAGACAACAATGTTGATAGGTTCCTTGCGAACAAGCCACGTTTCCGAACCACAGAGCAAAACAGAACGTACACAAGCATTATATACTCTTCCTTTTAGCCAAAACCGAACGTCTTTTCGACGCCACAGATGACGCAAGATGGCAATGGTAACTCATGCTTTTGCTATCTTCGCTGATATCCCATTAGCAATATTATAAGCTGACGAGATAGTGCTACCCCAGTAGATGAAACTGTCCACAGTCTCAAATGGATTAGCCGCAATAAAGAAAGTACGAGTGGAAATGCCCCAATCTTAGAGCAACACTGCAGTGTGAAGGTGCAAAGCACGTTCCGTACAAACCAGCCTGGCCACTTAACTTGTACAGCATGATCTGCAAGTCTTCGGCTGAGGGGCTAAGTAAGACAATGTTGTCCGCATACCCCAGATCGGTCAACCTAGCTGCAGGAAGAAGCCCAACACCCAGCTCACTGGATTCCTCAAGTGCACCTTCTAGAATATTGTCCATCACAAAAGCGAAGAGGAGAGGGTGAATCGGACACTCTTGACAAACACCACCACTTACCCACAAAGTCTCTCCTACTTACAAAATGGATAAATCATAACAGATCCACATTTCTCTGGAACCCCCTTGCAATGAACGAGTAATCGAAACGGAAGCAGGCTTTAATTTTAAAAAGACGACATCCGTCGGCTGCCTACGAGTGCCGACACTCCAAGACCCGTCACAAAGTAAAAATGTGATAAACGTAGGCCCGATCGAATCAGAATCCTGCCTGTTCTTCGTGTATGACTTTCTCTAGGCATAGTGAGCCGACGTAAAAGGAGGCCAGTGAGTGACTTGGACGCATAATACAGTAGACATACCACTGTGTGATTATCAAAAACGGGAATTACTGTGGATGATCAACAATTACGAGATACTTTTTCTGATTTCCCAATCATCTGGAAGAGTTTTGTCAGTTCTGATATCAACCCATCGCCAGCATCTTAGAAAACAAAAGGAAAGAGATCTATTCCAGAAGCCTTAAGTTTCAATAAATTAAGCTCCGGAATACATCCCACTTGAGATCATTATCAGTTGGTACGGCCTAATACAGAAACTGAGTTACAGTCCTTCTAACTACATTACCACTGACTTTCCAAATGATACCGGAAGCCTTCGTGTGTGACCCAAAACCATATACAAAATGCATTATAATTCGTATGCGACATTAATTATTTTCGAAAATGCATAAACACACGTACTCAAAGTGACAACTCATGACGGTCTTACAGAGCTAACGCTGAATCTGATATTATCGAGTCAACGAGGAAGTCAGATCCGAGCCAACTAATTAACTCAAAACTGTGGAGTGGAACCTAAATGAAATACAAGCGGTACGCACAAGTATCGGCCCGAAAACTAAATCAGTTTTCCGTCAAACGCAACCAGTAGTTCAACCGTTCAACAGTATACTGTTCCGTCCAGTCTAATTCACGGGATTTGCGTTGAGTTCAAAAGATGTTCACTTTCTTGTGTTTGCGCTGTAACGACCCCAGTGTGTTATACCAAATGCGGTCAAGCCAGAATGTTTGTACCACATACAAAACTAATTGTACACCTTGCTACAGTGGAAAATCTTCAACTATTTCCTGGAACACTACAGGGTACGTTGAGCGTTAAATACGCCTAATTGTGAAACATGTGTTGTCCAGGAGGACTAAAGTGAACTAATAATTCACATATAACAGTGTATACGCCGTTATTAGGCAGTTATTCAAGATTCGCTATAGAGTGTAACGCGTGAAGCAGTCATGTATATGGTCCTGGGATTAATGCAGTGAACACTCATAGAATTCTCTTTATTAACCACGTGATCTAAGAACTCGCCACTATCTACAGGAAGACACAGTTATCAACAAAGTTAACAACAGTTAACGACACAGTTATCAACAACTGTTGACTAGTGCACTAGTCAACAGTTGTTGATAATTGTGAAAGTTTCACTGATTAGCCAGCGACGGACCCAACTTCACCGTCCACTGATGTGTATGTCTTAGTAAGACACCCTATTAATTTAACATTTCCCGCAAACAAATAACATGCAGAGTGAAGCCTCCCAGTCAAATCATTTGGGTGTAGTGGAAAAGCGCGTTGGCTATAGCTGCATGGTCGTAGTCTGTGGGCACAGTCAGTTGCACAAAGCGCATGCGACCGCTTATATTGCTACAGATTCGAAATGACGTTTATCTACTGCAACGGTTTAATGAGTCCCCTATATCGGCCAACTCCTACGATGTATCCCGCTACATCCTGACATAATTATGTCTTATAACGGTACACTTTTTCAAAACCAACAGGAGCCATTTAATCCTCTTGCACACATTCTGCATTATTGAACGGCCTCTTAAAAGTTGTTTTGGAGATAAGAAGCAGGAATTTGTTTTAATTTCCCAGATCAATACAGGCCTGAACTTATGATGCTTTGTGCAGCTTACTGCGCTCACAGACTACGACCATGTAGCTATAGCCTACGCCGTGGAAAAGGTGATGGGCCCACTAGATACAGGGAAAATGAGTAAATTAAAAATGCAAACTGAGCTCAATCCACGAAGCTATTGGTGAATTGGATATGGTCCCTTTCAGCAACAACTGGCAGGATCCTGCCACATGCAACATGCAAAAAACAGAGTGAATTCAAAACAGGGCGCTCGGGTCGAGTTGGACTTGACCTAGTTCAAACTCAACTTTTGTGCAGTAAAACAAAAACCAAAGTTTACGAGTTGAAGCATCATATAAACATTCTGTGAGATTTCGCCTTCGTGAAAATAATACACTTATCACTCTGTTTCTGTGGGCAGCTGGTTAGAGAGCAATGACGAAACTGCTGCGTTCTCCCGCTCTGGCGCTTCATCTGCTTTCAATTCAGTTCAGTTCAGTTCAGTTTCTAGGACGGAACGGCTTCAGACAGTTTCTTGCATGAGGGAGCTTCTAAGGACGCCCAGTGCTGCGATAATAATGAGAGCAGATTCTTCACTTTCATGAGTTAGTATGAGGGCTACCAGATAAAAGCTGAGGAGTTTAAGCTATCAGTACCATCAATGATTCAGCGACTAATACACTGGCCCGAGGCAGAGGATCAAGATACGCGGATCCAGTCAATTTTTATTCTTCAGTGTCAACCAACGCGTTTTTGTTCATGCGAGGGAAAGTGCGCTTAATCATCCTTATGACGGAAAATCCTTTTTTGCCGCCATCTCGTGATGGTATGCGAAAGAAAATTCAGATGACATCCAGACGCCCAGATCTTTCTCCAGATCGATTTTCAGAATAACTACTGCGCTCACTGCATTATGAATCACGAAGGTATTGCCAGAATATCCACCGAGTGTCATGTGTGCACGGTTATTGCAATTTGATAGGAGTCTCTAATCTTCCGCCTAGAGTTTAATCGCGTCAAGATCAATCTGTAATGCACTGGCGTCACTGGCACTCCAGATTTCCAGGTCGTCGGCGCACAGAACAGCGTTGCTGGAGACAGTGTCCGAAATGTTTTCGAAATAAACAAGGGATGACATAGGACTTGGCACTCACGTTCGGGGGATCGTCGCAGAAATTGGAGAGGGGGACAAAAATTGGATTTGGTTTCAACTTCAAAGGTTATATTATCAAGAAGAGACAATCCAGCAAAGAGCCCCTTCTTAAAGATCATAGGACTTTATTTTGTTTGAAGGGACCACGTGCTACGCGATCAAAATCCTTGACGCAATCAGAGATGACAGCATCTGAGATGAGGCCAATGTCTTTGGCATCCATCAGACTGTTGATGAAGATCGGCATGTTTGTTGCGTATGAGCAGTTATGTAGGAAACTGTACTGGGGAGAAGAGAAAAAATGAGCCGATAAGAAGTGGTTGAAGCTTACACACCTTAATATGCTCTCGATTATCTTGCATTGAATGCTAGTTATACTGGTTGGCCGATAACAAGCCGGAGAGTGCTAGTCATCAGCTTTGAAGATCGGTGGGACCTTCGTCTGTAATCGTGCACAATGGAGAATGTCAGTCTGGAACATCTGTTTAAAAAGTTTGTGGAGCGGCTCTTCCAGACCAGCAGCTGCTTCTTTGAGAATCCTGAGATGGATCTTGTCATGACCCATTGCACTGTATGGATCAACCTTAAATAAAAGGTTTTCAACATCGGACACAGAAAACTCAGCGGTAACCAGTGGTTCCTGGGTGTTCTGCAACAGTAAGGTAAGTTGCCAGTCTGGCGGTTCGACGTTGTGGACTGCCGGGTAGTAACCCCTGGGTAACTCAGCCACAACTAGTGTCAAATGAGGTCTTCTTTACGGACATTCGCGAAGAAAGACTTCATGGTTCACTCTTTTTCAGTCATCGCATATACTTAAATAAAATGATTCCGTTCCCTCGGGCTCTCGGGAGGACTTTTTGTATGAGTTGGGCGTGCTCATGGATTTCCCGTCCACACCTATTTCGAACAGTGTGGAACACACCCACGTCCACCGAGTTTCTTCTAAGTTTATGCTTCGGCAATATAGAGGAACACTCAGTGAGAAGGCATCATATTCTGGGGGGAAGGGTTGACCGATAAAAGAAAATAACACAGTTTGTTCGGTGTAAATAAGTAATCCGCTCTCTCAAATGAGTTTCGAATAGCACATCGGTTTTGATCCACGGAGTGGTAACCGAGAAAGGTGAACCTAGTTAACTTCTCAGGCTGATAAAGTCCGCCAGATTGAAATTTCGAACTGTGGCCTTTTTTACCGACCCCTTTGTAACCGGTAACAAGTGAGACCAAAGATCAGCAGGAGGTGGACACCCTCTCCGAGTGGTGGTTTGTTGATTACTGCGTCTACCAGTTGGTTCTCATTGTTGATGGCTAGGTCGAGCAGAGGGGGATTTTGACCAAAATTGTGCCGCGTTGGGGTGTGGACATGTCGTGTCCACGCTGTCTGTCGTATCAGCGTCGACATGGAAATTAAGAATCCGCGTTTCACAGTCCTGGTGAGAAACTGGCACCCACCTTGTTTGGGCAGATGAGTGAAGTGTTGTAGCCTTAGGAAACTGTCAGGTATACAAAAGAGTGATATCGTCGGAAACATCGAATGAAGAAGAATGATGAACAACCCCTAACTAGACGAGTCTCGACCGCGCAAAGCTAGTCGAAGCCACAGAACGTCACATTTTTCAAAAGACAAATCCATCGATAACCGTGGATGTTGGGCGATACTGATGAAGTACAAAGCATGGCTTCACATTCTCCCATGGATAGAGTCAGCTCGTTGAACCGAGTTCTCGGGGGCACTTGGCTTAGCGTCACCTGTGAGCCAGGTGCCCGTGGAAGAAAATATTCTGGATTGAGCGTCACGAATTAAATTTCTGATTTCCGGCAGTTTAGTGGACAAGCCCAGAGAGCTTGCACAGGTGCACTTGAGGGGCACTTCCCCAGTGGATTTCAAGAGGAAAAAAGGGTGGATAGTGCTAAAGAGAGCTTGAGAAAGAAGACCTAGAATTGAAGGTGGTGGTGGTGTTGGACTCGGTGTGTAGTGCTCAGTGGTTCTGACGACCCTTCTTTGAGGCTGTGGGCCTGCGCGTCCGTCATGTACCTTACGTGAGACTTGATCAGCATTCTTGATGTCACAACTTGCGGCCTGAGTGCTTTTGCATACGAGCTCAAGTTTGGAGACCCAAGTCAACCAGATCCAGTCATCTCGTCAACTTCGATGTCGAGCCAACTTTCGCCGACCTTAGAGTCAGGCACTTCGTTCCATCTCACGTCAGACTTCTGCGACAACCCCGCTGCTTTCACCATTTCTTGTCAAGTCCACGTGAACGACGTGGCACGCAGCAAAACTCCAACGATAAACGGGTTTAATTGACTGCGGTTTATTCACTTCGGTTTAGTTCGTTTGCATAAGATTTCAATAAGTAGCCTGATTACCCAGTTTCTTCCACAGGTAGGTAAGGACTTTCTGCACTTCGATTACGATTGTTATAGCATCACTGATGTTCGCCGTGATGTTTCTCGCGAGCTTATGGCGTGCACCGTTGACCGTTGACTTTGTAGTTTATTTTTATGCGTTTGTGTAGACTGTTACTGCTTGCATGACCTGTCTTTGTTTGGAAAAATACGTATCACTTCCAACTTTACCGATTACCACGCAAATACACAGAGGTTTACGAATTCCACCCTTTGATTTTTGTTTTCTGGTGGACCACAGGCAGACAAACTATTTGAGTGTTGAAATCTTTTAGCACCGTTTTCCTACCGACACTTCAACACTCATCACTCTTTCCTAAGTCTTAAGTATGAAGTTTTTTCTGAAGTGATCCGAACTAAACTTGCAACACTCTTCTCTGACTATCTGCTAATCTTGACCAGACAGAACTCACCCTCCGTGTAAGTAAAAGTTGCGCAAAACTTCGGTTACGTGACTTTACATTCTGGCACACAAGTATCAACTAAACTTGAAAACTTTTTTATAAGCATTTAAGTTTCCTCTAACTTACTCTGTCGTACCAAACAACTGGGTATATTATTCAATAGTACTGTACTGACTAAACTGCGGGTCACGCTGGAGGATCGTCTTCGTTAGAGACCATTCCATGCATTGCTTCTGCAGCGATACGCAAATTCCTATAGCGTGCCTGGGTATTCCTGATAAAAACGTACATATTGCTGATTGCAAATCAACTTTGTGGCCGTGATCGCTCTGCATGTTAATGCTTCGAAGCTGGATGCCACCCGCCATCCCGTCGGTATGGTTTGTCTCCTACAACGCGGAGGAGGGTGTCCACAATTTTACTACACTAGGCCGTTCGATCACCAGGCTGGCCGGGTGTATCGCCCAGCCGAAGCCGCTGAAGTGGTAGAAATTAGCAGTATTTTTTCGTCAGCACCAGAATACAAAATGACTTGTTTGTCAGTACCAGACTTCTCCGGTAATAGAAGTACCTGGATGTCTATGGGTGGGTGGATTTATCAGGTTGCTAATCCTGGCCTCTCCTGCTACCTTGGAGTGGTGGTCAGTCTCGTGTGCTGTTTCGATCCGGTGGGCTGTGTTGATTACGACTTCAAGCTCGCTAACAATTTTTTCTGAACGCACTAGGGCCGGCTTCAGTTGATTGATAGCGACAGCCTCAGCAAACCGCAATAATCTTGGGCTGAAACGACATAGTAAGATTTTCAATGCACAAGCTGGATCGATGACGTGACCAGTAGTCAGGATGCGTCTTGTGACTGTAGACACTTGTTGCGTGCGTGTTTTAAAGACGCTGCCGTTCTTCCGTAATACAGAGTTTGGCACCCACTCAGTCAAATGTTCCTTCACTCTGAAAATCAAGCACCTCTTGGTTCTGCCTATGTAACTTTCTTCACAATTACATGCAAGTTGGTAGATGTAGCTTTAGGCGGCACCGACAG
This sequence comes from Paragonimus heterotremus, assembly GCA_013368495.1. Classification (NCBI taxonomy): domain Eukaryota; kingdom Metazoa; phylum Platyhelminthes; class Trematoda; order Plagiorchiida; family Troglotrematidae; genus Paragonimus; species Paragonimus heterotremus. The sequence continues at coordinate 16,958 of LUCH01017953.1, forward strand.
GCTGATCTTCCTTGACTGAAGGCACGAGCAACTTCTGGGTTCTAGCAGGCACACAAAGTTCGGCTGCGTTGAATGCTCGTTTTATCAAATTGGTTAGTCTTCGTGTTGATTGGTGCACATTGCAGTCATCTTTAAAAGGCAATTCTGGATAAACCTTTTTTCACTGACGACCGGTTCGGATGGCGGTATCGGCGTACTGTGCATTTTTATGAACCTTTATGGGTAACCGTTTGATTGTAGTACAGTCGTGATCAACTCTACATCCTCAGCAAGACTGTCCTGTGTACAGATTCGTCTAGCGCGTGTGAATAGGGCATGCCTCCTTGACGGACCAGTGTGAGACGACCAAAGTTTAGGTATTGAGCGGACCACATGGATTTCCTGTAAACACCACTTTTGATAGAGCCATCTCCCAGGCGATTTATGAGTATGTCTAGGAACGGCAAACATATATCGGTCTCAAATTCACACGTTACATTCAGAATGAGATGACAACTGTTTGAGTCTGCACTAGGTTATCTATTGCCTGTTCGAACCAACTAGATACTAGTGTATCATCAACGTAGCGTTTGCAGTATGTCAGAAACGTTGGGTTTCCGGCTAATTATTTGTCAATCCTTGCCCAGTCCTTTTTGCTTCGCCTGATTCTGTGTATTTGTGATTGGTTTGTCTATGCAGCAAAAGACTGGTTCAGGACCCTAATCTCTCTCTTGTTTAGGTCTGGGCATCCTGGCAGTATCCGACGCTCACATAAACAATGAGGATACAAAATAAACCAACTATCATACTGCATCGGCCGTTAGGCAGAATAAACCGGGCCGCCCTATCTACTGCACCTGGCAGAATGGATAGGCGAAAATACACTACTGCCAATCACTCATCCTCATACTGTACCCCAATATTAATCCCCGAGCAGATAATGCTCGCTCAAGTTTCAGCAACCCGAAGAGTAATTTGAAACAGACCCGGGTAATCAAGAGTGTTAGAGCATGGAATGCGCGCACGCTACTGGATCGATGCAACTCCAGCGGACGGCCAGAACGGCGCACTGCAGTGACTGCGATGGAACTGCGTTGCTGTGAAATCGACGTAGCAGCCTTGAGCGAGACAAAGCTTGCGGACCAAGGTAAGTTACGGGAAACAGGTGCCGGGTACACCTTCTACTGGATAGGTTACCCGACAGACGGTGCTCAGGAGCATGGTGTCTGTTTCGTAGTTGCTGATCGCATCGATGCTTTGATAATAGGCGAACCGCACGGCATCAGCCCTGGAATGCTGTCTGTGCGCCTGCGACTCGGTCGAGGTAACTGTGCTACATTTGTTAGTGTTTGTGGTCCAACTGTGTGTCACACTGATGATACAAATGACGAGTTCTGTGATCAGCTGTCTGCCACAATCCGGTCGATGCTGGTGACTGATCGACTGTTTGTCATGTGTGACTTGAACGCTCTAGTCGGACGCGATTCGGTAGCTTGGCCGGGAGTCTTAGGACTCTATGATATTGGTTCAGTGGACGAGGACGGTGATCGTCTGCTTCGCCTGTGTGCTACTCACGAGCAGACTATCACGAACATCCGATTCCAGCTGGATGCGAGCGACATCACGACGTGGACTAATCCAGGAAGCGGTTATCACCACTTGCTTGACTACGTGATTGTGCGACGGTGCGACATTCGTGAAGTGCGTATCACGCGAGTGATTCGCGGCGCTGAATGTGGCACCGACCATAGACTGGTCAGGACTAAGTTATTTATCCATGTGCGCAAGTGTGCTTATTGTAGATCCTCCGAATAACAGCAAACAAACGACCGGAAAACTGCGAAACGAAGACCGCTCTTCAATGTGCAGTTGCCGCCCGTCTGCACGACGTTCCTGTATCCACTGCTCCTGAGGGTATGTGGCAGTTCATCAAGGTATGGGTCATGACGACAGCCACCGAGATTGTTGGTGTCAAACGCAAGAAACGTCCAGCCTGGTTTGACGATAACAACGCGGTTATCATCGAACTGGTACGAGGGAAGAATACCGCGTTTGCTACCTCCACAGTGGACCCAGGCAATGAAGCGAAGTAGGCGACGTTCCGAAGTATCCGCCGTCAACTGGCCGAGCGTGTTCGCGGAATCAAGGACAACTGGTGGATGAAGCAGGGTGATGAGATGCAGGGTTTCGCAGATCGTCCACAACATAAGGAGTTCTACGATTCGCTTAAAGCGATATTCGGTCCATCGATCCAGTCTGCTGAAGCACTGGTAGACGTGGACACCGGCTGTTCCTACACCCAGCCAGAGGACATCATGAAAGTCTGGCGCAAGCACTTTGGTAGCCTACTAAATCTGCTACCATTGGTTGGGTGACTGTGAACAGCCTGCTGCAACAGGCCAACAAGCCTTCACTTGCTCTTGCTCCGGATTTACTAGAATTGCAGAGAGCGTTTAGTCAACTTAGCCACTGGAAGGCTGTTGGCGAAGATGGATTGCCAGGCGAAATCCTGAAGAATGGCGGGCCGGCGATGGAACGTGCACTGCTCCAGCTGGTTTACTCCATCTTGGAGCTGGAGGTGATGCCACAGGATTTAAAGGATGCTTTGACAATACCTTTGTTTGAAGGTAAGGGTAACAAGCAGTGCCCCGACAACTATCGGGCCTAACTCCGCTGAGCTGCGCAGGCAAGCTGCTTGCCGGCTGTCTTGGAGACCTGTTGCTCGCTACTCGACAAATTCAGGAGAAATGGTTGAGACGAAACTAACTCCTCTATGTCCTGTTCGTAAACCTCACCAAGGCGTTCGATTCCGTGAGCCGCGAGGCTCTGTGGATGGCGTTTTGTATGTTTGGATGTCCATGTGAGTTTGTCAATTTGACTAGAATGCTGAATGTGACCATGAGTGCGGAAGTTGAATCGTGTGGATCTACATCTGTTGATATCAACTTCGTCACCGGCGTGAAGCAGCGTTGTGTCCTGGCTCCATCCCCATTTAGCCTGTATTTGACTGCCAGGCTAAGAGTTACTTTTTATGGTTCTGGGGAGGACGGTGTTAAGGTAGAGTACCGGACGGTTGAGCGCCTTCTAAATATTCGACGTTTCTGCGTCCCAGCCAGATTACATGCCCCACTGATGCGCATGCTTCTGTTCGCAGACAACATCGCATTGCTGGCACAGAGTGACAGAAACTGCTGCCCCTGGCCATGGCTTTCGCGGCCGCAACATCCAAGTTTGATTCGGATATCAACATACGCAAGAGGTTTTCTTTCTTTCAGTCTTCTGCGGTCGGGAATAATGTCTGTAAACTTTCATCCCAAATTCTCATCAACGGAGATGTTGTTGATTGCCGCGGGAAGTTTTGCTACTTTAGTACCAATTTGTCCACCAACACGTCCGTGGACCGCGAATTTAACATTCGTGAGACGAAGTCTAGTACTGCTTTCAGACGTCTTGAAAGACGTCATTGAAAGAACCACAGCCTGGAGCCGAGCGCAAAGCGCTTTGTCTACCGCACAGTGGTGCTGTCTATACTGTATCGCCTGGAGGAACATGATTTGGACGGGTGTCCGCGAGTTCAGCAGAGAGTTAATGCTCGGCCGAGAACGAAAACGCGCGCCCACTCAAGGGAACCATCGGTGCGCAGGTTGTGATGGCATGACTATATGGCGTTACGATGTTTGCGCCCGCAATGTGCTGACCGCCTTGGATTAGCAGGCCACCAACGTACTCACATTGCACCGTTGGCGCAGAGACGACAAGTATGTTATGCTCAGGTAGATCAGTCGGTAGAAACATTTTCAATCGTTAATGATTGCATCGACGGAAACTATAGTAGCTTGGCAACTGGTCCGCTCCTCTTTTCAGAAACTTGGGTGTTTGCGCTCTTCTCCAATGTTTCTTGAGAACTGTTGGTCTTTTAAATGATTAATCGTCCGCCTGTTCTTTTTTAGTCTAATTCTGATTCTTGTTTTTCAAATCTATCCTCTCTGGATTGCAATAGCATGCCCTCGTTCACTGGAATGTTTCTTGTTTTACATTTTACAAATCTTTCTTTTCAGTTAAGGTAATGTTGTTTCTGTTTCTCTCTGTTTATTTTTCGAGAGATGATGGCTTCTTTTTCCTGCTGGTCATTCGGTTGGCCAGCCGGCATTCGTCAGCTGGGCACAAATGCCTTACTCACACACCTACTAGTTTTGTGCCTTCGGGTCTTCACTGGTTACGTGGTGTGTGATTGGAACCGCAGGCGGTGCAGCGCAAGCCACTTGCGGTTATGGGTAAACCGCAGACGTCTCTTGGTTTCAGCCAATCCGTTTCGGAGGCCGC
>LUCH01017954.1:0-20931 GCA_013368495.1 Paragonimus heterotremus
CGCAGGCGTCCTTTGGCTTCGGTCACTGTGACAGGCTAATCCGTTTCGGATGCCGCCAACCCATATACTGGACCACATGCGATCTGGATATTGGCAAATTCCCCGAAAAGAAAAAGATGAAACTCCTGAAACGTTAGTATCAATCAGTCACAGCGAACGCCCATCCAACGAGCCATAAATACGGTTGGCGACATCGATGTCCAGATCAGTCTGGCAAGGTGACCGACGCACATAAGCTATTACAAATGGGGTGCATCGCACCACTTATAGTTCCGTCCAAACACACTGTGCCTGGTGTAACCCTGAAGAAATGAGACGGGAATTACATGAGCAGATTTCCTTGCACCACAACCAACACTGCCAAATGGGAGGCTAAAACGGAATCCCACAACTAGATCTAAGCTACAAGGTTGTCAGTCTTAAAAAATCAAGCCGCAAAAAAAACACATAGAATGGTGTTAGTCGAGTAAGATGTAAAAATGCAATTACAGGCGGTCCTATAGTAGGAACTGAATAGAAAAGCTAGATGACTTTTGATCACAGTAAGACTATCACAGAACACTCTCAATATGTGAAATCTAAACCTATTAATAGTGTCTATATCATTATTAGGAAACAAAACCGAGAAAAAAGTGGGTATCAAATCGATGCCACAAGAAATTACCAAAAGTGAGTAGGGAGGAAAATAACGAGCCGTATAGTAAGATGAGAAAAGATAATACGACAGAGGAAATTTCCCAGTTTTATACGGCACATGATTTTTACACTTTTGTCGTAGTTTCATGGAATTTTCGCATCTTTTTCAAGTGTGTACGAAGAGAGGTAAAGATGGTTGAAGTAGCAAGCACAGCGTATTCGCTATGATTTCGTGTTAGATTCTTTGGGGTCACCGGTTAACGACACTCAGCGTGCACACCAGTGAACACCAGTCGAGAAGCCCCGTAAAGTTGATCATAGCCTAGTATGGTGTTTATACGCCGTTTTCTCCCAGCTACATCTTCCCTAAGTGAACTAAGCCGAATATAACAAACTTTAAGCATAAATGAGTAAAATAAGTCCGAGCCACCGTGATCGATGAAGGAGAACAACACGCAAAGAAAGAACATCTGTTGCCAACACATTTCACCATACTTTATCACCGATCACGTCGCACCGCAGCCACACAAGTGTAAAGCCCCGCAGGCAGCGATTTGGAACCATTGGTTTCGTGCAGTCAGTACTTACGACGACAATTCCTCTACACCAGATTCAAACAAATTTGGTGTTCTCAGCAATACATTTCACCTGCTGTCTACAAATACGTGGCTAAGTGCACAACATTTGATGATGCTCTCAATACCCAACGTAGTAACAATTTTGCTTGTTACTTTTTGTACTTACGCTCCCAGTCGCTGAATTCTCCTCTAATGCATGTTTTGATGGATAACTAATATACAACAATCTAGTCGTCCTAGGATGTTCAAGATTTTCCAGAGGTAAGGCCAGTGAGCGAATTGGACGCAACATACATCGGAATGGCACCTCTGTGGCTGTCACGTGGAGTTCGGGCACAGTTTTTGAAGGCCGGAATAAACGGTGATAAGTACCAATCACGAGGTACTTCTTGAGTTTCTCAAACAAGTCCTGCTACCATCGTTTAAAAGAGGAGTGAGGAGATCCGGCTGAGGAACCTGGTTGCGTTTCAATAAGCAATTATCATGCACCGAAAAAGTCATCTTTATCGTAGTTGCTTTCTTTCGATCTACCAGATCAAGAAACTCCTTCAGACAACCAAATAACTTCTATGTCCAATGACTGAAAACTGCACTTTGCACTCAAGTCAACGTTCACATCACAAATATCATCCAACAACGGGAGAGGCAGTAGGCCGGATAATGAATGCTCTTGCAAGTGAGCTTATAAACAATATCTCTTTTGTGTCGCTGAGCACCAACACTTTGAACGAATGCCATGATCAATACACTAGACGCCAACCAATAGCATACAATTCAAGGATTACGACAGGCCAACAGAGATGACAAAAACAGTAGCCTATCAATAGCGCGCGCAGTCACCCAAACTTCCGATGTGACAAGACCAACAAAAATGCAACTCCGTTGATAGGAAAATGTCCTAAGTGCCACGTGAGGACAGGAACAGTCATTCAAACAAACAAGAAGTTTGTATTTCATGAACAGCATAAAATACGTTAAAATGATCCGGTTCTGGTTGTTTGTGTTGGGTTTACCATACCCTGAACAATTTCCTTCACGATTTCGACAGGCTCGTAGTCGACACAAACGTCTTTCATTCGTTTACGAGGGTGATGTTTGAGGCAAAAGGATGGATATCATACTTCTGCATGAGTCACATGGGCAATTCAAGTATCTAAAGTGTACACACCAGATTGTTGATACGCGAACAAGAAGCACTGTATATACAATGTGACAGTTAGTGTGGTCAACAATGAAACAAGTTCCAAGTTGAACAGCAGTCACAGTTGATCACAGCCTTCGCATTCAGATAGACTTTCTAACTAGCCCTTTCGGAAAGAATACATAGGCTGCGATCAAGTGAGTGATGCTTGGCCTGAAATTAATCAAATCCCCAACTACTCATCAGTAATGAAACAATTAACAACGGCAAGTTCGAAAAATCATAGCCAGGTAATAACAGAATGAACAGACAAACGGTCAAATGGGACAGTTTTACGATCCCAGAGCGGTAGTATACTTGAGCTCCCGTTGAATTCAAAATAGACTAAATGAAAGTAAAGAAGACTGCATGAAAGCGGAGAAGCAACCACCGATCATGACATAGCGAAAACTGTTTTTAGCTGGCAACGCGAAAGCATACAGGATAAAAACGGCGTTATAATCGAACGATAAACTAAGTGTAAGCCAAACATTCTCCAGATGGTAAAATGTCTAACTCACCATGCCATTTTCATCCCGATTGATACGATAGTGATAGATGCGACCCTCATAGCGAACACTGATGGTCAGCTGTCCTGGCTTGCTTTCAGATTCACGTACCAGAAAGCTGCCTGTGATACCACTATTGAGTAGATATTCCGCGTAACTGCGCTGAATCGAACCGTGATACCATTTCTTGTCTAACTCCAGCCCTACACCGGCCAGACTGGCTTGGCTTCCATGTCCACTTGTGGCGCGACTTTGGCTTTGGTGTGGTTGTTGTTGGAACGTCACAGAGCTGGCGGGCAGCGAAGAACAGCTCGTGGACACAGAGACCATTTGAGTGGTATAGTTGGTTGGGACCCATCCACGCTCACCGGTTCGGAAGCATTCAACATCAACCCAATCTCCGTCAACACTATAGCCGAATAACCGCAATTTGTCGTCTATGAACAGTTATGAAAAATAACAAACAACGGTGACTAAGGATGGCTTTACAGAGCTGGTGGTATATGATTCCGGTTTAGCCTATCACAGTGACTGTAGCAAAAGGAAGCCTGCATATAAACGCTAGAAGTGGTTTGTGCTGCACCGTCTACAGTTCCGTTTATAGACCCAGCATCTAGCGCGAACCCGAAATAGTGAGACAGAAAGGCGAATAAGCGGAGGTCTTTGTACGATATCCCACCATGTATCAATTTCGATCACGCACATACACATCCCACTGTCTCGTTTATAAAAATCCGTGGGCTTGGTCAGACAGCCCTGTTGTCCGAGCCACATGCTCAGTGTAACAGTGACGAGAAACACTGCAGGAATATGCTCACAAAAGAACTAGGCAAAGTAAGCTTTAGCAGAGGAGGTAGTTGTAGTGGATGCAGACAGGCCGTGTCGCTTCCAACCAGCAGTCTGAGTAATCACGAGGACAACAACGTGGTAGGCGACACCCGCGAACTTTACATAACAAAGCAGTCAGGGACTTTACAGTTTGTGCCCACATCACTCCCCAACCACCTCGTGGTTTTATCCAACTGTAGATGGACTCCTTAAATAATGCCCGGTATGATAAACGCTCAGCCGGCATACGAAATACGTGATCTACCAACCGTAGACTGTGTACTTTTATTTTTCAATCGACTGACTGCGTATCTAAAGGTATTAGAAATACGCGTCGCCCACGCGTTCATTTCATATGATGTGGGCTAACTGGCAAACACCGATGGTTAAACATTGCGGATTTGTTCATAGCTTCATTGCGAACAGGCGACGCTAGCAATCCATAGAACAAATGGATTACACAAACATTATGCACCCCTCTTTTCAAAATAAACTGAACGTCCTTACGACGCAGGTTCGCAAGGGAAACATAAGCACTTGCTGTTCTTGTTGACATCTCAACGATGATACAAGATAGCGAGCTGATGCAACCCGGAAATGCTAGATAGTCCACAGCCTTTAGAGAACGGTCTGTCATATGAAAGACAGGAGTGGGAACACCTCACTTTGCGCTCTCTAGGTGCTAAGCCTATTTCACACAAACCATTCCGATGATTCGTTCAACTCGACATGGTTTGCATGCCTTCGACAGAGAGAACAAACAGAAATATATATATAGTCCACATATTCAATCTCACATGCTTAGTGTACAGAAGAAACTCCACGCAAAAATCATTCGGATCCCCCAGCAAAAACATTGTTCATGATAAAGTCGAACAGGAAAGGGAATCATGATAATTCTGGAGAGCACCACTCTGTGTGCGAGATAGTTACTCATAAACACTCTGTCTGCAAGGCGAGCAAAAGATTCACACATTTCTCTGGGATATCCAATGCGGAAATAACCCTGGAAAACGTTACGGCCAACTGAACTGAAGACAACTTTTAAGTCTCAAAGTATGACGATTGTCGACTATCTTTAATAACGTACATGTTCAAAAACTCATTGCAGAGTAACGAAAAGTTGTCAATGTGCTAACGACCTTGTCTGAGTTTTGTCCATCCTTTACGACTCTGGATTTCGGTTGGTTAGATAGGGCCATAAATCAGTCAGTGATGTGATAAGACAATTGCACCACCGTTTCATTGTTGGAAATGGAAATAACCGCTGACACATAACAGTTACGAGGCAGTTTTTTAAGCTCTCAATTCAACTAACTGTTTCAGTTCCGATATCAATCTTTCACCACCATCTGAGAAAAATGAGGCTAGGGGTTTGCCTGGAAAGTAATTACCTTTGAACAGGCTGAGTTCCAGAGCCACTTCAGCAACTGGTGAAAAAGTTCTGATGGTTGGGAATAGCGATGTTGTTAATAGCTCGGCGAACAACTCAATACGATGAAGGGTTGCCGGAAACGTAATGAGCATCCGGATTCACGTCAGCTGAACTGCCTCTTAAAATGTCCGACCAACCTATCAATTTGGTGCAGTTGACTGGTGATAAATGAACTAACTTTGCAGGCAAACGACCGACGCAACCATGAAACAAGAACAACAGTACTCTGCGATTCGTAGATGAAAAGGCTTGTTTCAACAAAGTGATGTCCACGGTCTGCATACGAACCTTTTGGTTACTTTGTGTTTACGCTCCCGACAGTCCAATGCACACACTAACAGCAAAGGGAGCCCGTCTCTAATCTTTGGTCATTAATAACAACCACTTAAAATACAGTGCGGTGTCAATGAAAGAACCACTTATGCTCCAGACGATGCCGATAAGTAAAAACGGATGCATATCCTACGTCAAGTAGAATGATCGTGTGAACAATAGGAACACTCGACAGCGCGTATTCCGGAATTCTCGACACGAGCGATCAATTAGTCATCTAGTCGGGTTGCGCAGCATGCGATGCTTAGGTCGCACACTGCGTATGCCAGCCGAGCGTTCACCGCAACGGACACTATATATACTGAGACCACCAACAGTTGGGTAGAATCGCGTGATTATCAAGCAACATAGTAGCAATGAAATGTGGAGAGCCAATGAAGAAAGTGGATAGGTATGGCCTATCCGGTTGGGGTATTCATCTGCACTCAAATCACTCGTCAAAAGTGTTATCGAAGATGGTAATGTGACATAGTCAATCGTGTACCTGCATTCTTGTTCCCTCGGTTATCCTTGTTTCATCAATCACTTATCCCTTTTTTAGTAAAGTTTGCTTCTTCTGGATCACTTCAAACCACAATGAAGGTGAGCAGCGACCCGAACCACATTACCCTCCGTTCAAGCTGATGGTCGTTATGAGTAAACGAATGAATGGAATGAGTGGATGAATGAAGTAGACCGGCTATGACCCTCATGGCCACTCTAAAAAGAACAAGGAAAAACGCCACGGAACGTGAATACAAAGGCAAGAGAATCGTAACGACCCTAGTCTAATTAAGACAACGGGGAAAGTGCGCTCTCTGGAATAGCCGTGTACTGACACCCAAAGAAGAGTTAAAATCCAAGTGTTTGGTCAAAGTAGTGAACAAATTATGATCTTGATCTGAACACTAGAAACTGATTCATTAAACCGTCAGTTCACCAATAAACGATAATCTGATATGGATAGTGATGAGGTAAATCAAGATACAAAAATTCAAAAGATATCCTTCACGAAAAGGATGGTTTCTGAGACAAACAGGACTTTCCGCAACACTTTCGCCCAGAAGGCAACTTCATCTATTGGACTCCAATGTATGTAGTGCGTTAACGGAGTTAGTAGGAGTAAGACTAATTCTACTTTTGTTAAATAAAGAGACTATAAAACGTTCACCAAATGTAAAGAGAACGCTGTTATCTACACCAGCTACGACGAACGAATTGAAATCCTACACGTGTTTTATCACCTTTTTTGAATAATCAAAGCATAAGATCGACAGTAACTTTGAAACGTTTGAAAACCGTAAATCCACGGGGAGCTGGTGTGAGTGGATAACGAGCAATGGGAAATATCTAGAACAATTTATATGTGCATCTTTCGTAGCTCACGCACTGCCTTTTGTCCGCTCTTTCTTTACGCTCCTGAGATTTGTCTTCCTCGCCTGGACGGTACCACTGCATAGTCTACCATCCTCTTTATTCTGAGAGGTACGAATTTCAGTTCCGTTTTGGCTCACAAGCTGGCTAATTGATAGTGGTCAGCTGCGCTATGAAGACCTCTAGTTACACACTACGAGATTTTATATCCCCAGTGTCAGAGTGGATACGGGGTGCGCAAAGATAATGCACCGCAAGTCATCTGTCGTGAAGCGGGAACCGACGTCCTTTGGATTCGATCACTGTGACAGTTTAATCGAAGATCGGATACCGCCAATCATGCGTAGAAAACGCGAGGAAAGCCAAAGGTAACTGAGCTATTCTTCGGTATGTTTTACCCAACGGTCAAGCCTCTTCTAAACTGGCAATAAGAATGTCATTAGTCCACCGCGTAAGCTCATAAACAAATAACTTCTCGAAGCCTACAAGATGGATAGTCGAAAACACGTACTAGAATTCATCAAAGCATACGCACTTTCTAAGTCGTCAAAATGATCAACTGAAGAGTCGTTCGGAGATTCCACCTTAGCCTGTTACATATACCGTCAAACGAAATTTTCTGTTCAGTATCCAGCAACTATGAAAATTCGTTTGGGAGCCAATTCATGTTACAACCATAGATATCAGCACATGCTTTATATAATGCCTTTGAAATACGAGACCAGTTGGATATGTGATTTAGAAAGTGGTTAAGGTTGCACTCCCAGATTAACGGACAGATTTGCTCAACTGAAGATCAGGTCAGTTCCATAATCGCCAACGACTATGAATGTTCGACAAAATGAAGAATTAAACTACGAAAATAGCCTGGATTTGAGTGGATGCATATTTAATCATTATCATCATCATAAACAGCAATATATCAGTGGCTCACAATGATGCTTAACTGCCACACAACCACGAAGAAGAAAAAGTAAACCTTGTATAGGAAGAAGGGAAAAAAGAGGGAAAGGGGAGGGGATCTAGTCACTAAAATAGCTACGTCTATGTTCAAGCATCCGACATCAAGGTGCCCACACCTTGCAAACAATCCAGCTGTAGATGAAGGACAATCTGACAGTACTTAAGTCACAAATGGCGTTCTATAGCGCCTTTTACGCACAGACAATTTCATATTTTCAGCTTTGAATGCCAGCCATAGTTACTGTGACTTGAACTGCAAAAAAAATAGATCACGGCGTCGAAAAACATTAGTGGAAACGAAGTCAAATAACAGAAAGCCTGAAGAGAAAGGACGCGCACAGGCAAGTACACCATTGATCGTAACCTGCTGCCACACCTAAAAACGGTTTCAACCAGCAATGGCAGCAGTTCGTCAAATGAAGATGAACCTAGCAGGAACGACCACATATCAAGTCCAGTGATTAGGTTAAGTTGGGGTCACGTTATTATTTGATAGATGGCTACTTAACAAGTGAAGGAGAGATTTACAGGTGACTCCAAAGTCAACGCTGCCTAATCGAGATCCAAAATTCAAAAAGTACCCCGACACATTGTGAATATGTTGAAGTATAAGGGTTCCCAACAGTGTGACTTACATACGGTAGGGAGACGACATTGTCCCAATTGGTGTTGGTCCTCTTAGAGTGCAGAACGTCCTACACAGAATTTTTCTGCTGTTGTACTCTGTCTCTCAAGCGCAACAGGAATGCCGACTCAGGTGACATTTCAAAAGAAGCAAGATAATACAGCAGTAAAGAGTTCAGTTCAGTCATTTCAACTTGTTTGGATGACTGACAACGTCCACCTATTCGGAGGAATCTCGATAACGGCTTCCATCTTCAAGCGAGTCAGGGATTCTTATAAAAAACCACAAAGTGATGACCGTATTCGAAATTTACAGGTAGCTGTTCGGTCAACTTGAAAAGGATGAATAAGCTATCATCACACTTCCAATGTGTTCGTCTGTACACATTCCTTAATTACTTTGTCGAACCTGTCATGTACACAATCAGGTCAATTATCTCTCCAACATGTGTTCAACATGTAATGTGTCCCTATGTTAATGACCATTTGACCTACATTTCAAAGGCTAATAGGAACTATAAAAACAGCCATGTTTATTCAATCAATGCCCGATACGGACTGCCCGGCACAACGCGACAGAATCCGTTCGATGAATCGCCAGCATCAACATATTGCCTATTTCATAGATTGACATGGCTCTTGCATACCAACACTGTCACAACTAATTTGGCTTTGTCACAAACCTCAAGGTGACGCATCAAGGGGAATGGCTATTTATTGCTGCACGGCATGTTGGACAACACATCCTGCTTTGACACCGCCATACAAACTAGACAATACGTAGTCTTATGATAAGCATCTTCGAGTCTAAGACTTGTACAGCTTCTTCTAACAAACGAATTACAAATCAGGGACCACTCTCACACCAACCCATCAGTCCGTCATACCCCGCAAGTTGCTGATGGGAAAGTAGACTGAATTTCGTATCTCCAAGACCGCAGCAGTCTTCTCCAGCCTAGAAAATCTTTGATGATAAACAAGCATCTGACGAGTAATCGGGGATTTAAATTCAAGTCGAACATCACACAACTGATCACAGCTTGTCGCATGCACATAGCCAGCCAGCCTGTTTCGAGAAGAAACACTAGACTCCAGTTTCGCTCTTGTTAGAGCACGTCAGTAGTGTATATCCTGGCCACCGCCAGGGTTAAAATTTCGGCCAAGCTTTCATGAGCTAACCGTGTTGACTACGGTGTTATTGATCACACATTACGCAAGACAAAACTGCCAAACCCGGAAGCCCAACCACTTTCGCTTGTGAATAATGGTCGGATTGCCGTGGCTGTGGCCGAGGCAAGAATTTGCACTACTGATGGGCGTTAACAAGTACAAGACTAGAGTATAGTGCTTTTTCCGAGAGGGTTGGCTGGGATGCTTAGGTGAATGCGATGGCTGTGATCAAATGTGACTGATGTTCAAATTGAAACAAAAGCATCTGGCCGAAGCTTAACAATCATGTGTACAAGGTGACTGTGAGGTGTTTGTACTACTTTACGGCCGCGAACCCGAGCTGTTTGGGACAGAAAACATAAATCATCTTCCAAAACTTGACCATCGATATCCGCGCCAGGTCGCTCGCATCAAGTGGTACCAACTGGTGAGCAACGAATGGGTCAGGAAGTAGGTGCTTAGTAGGTTCCTTTAGGTATACACAGACTTAGTTGATAACTTCACCAACAGAAGAAGCTAGATAGTCGTCTGCCACACTGACTACGTCGTGGCTGACTAGTGGAACGCACAAGGTAGACAGATGATGACCTAGTGCAGAAAAATAAAGACATTCAGCAAGGCGCTAACTAACGTAAGTCAACCTCGTCTCTCAGACAGTAGGTGGCTGGTACAGTGGGAGTGTCAGAGTGGGTGGCTGGTGAATTTGGGTGATACGACGATAATCAGGCTCAGTGTCGTGGATGTTGCTGAAGTTCGACTCAGTAATTTGCGAATCAAGTGTAAACGGCGCGGGGGGTGCAGTGATGCCCGTAAGGAGGCAATCTTGTTGACGACGCCTTGCTGTTGCCCACAGCTCAGTCTTTTTGTTGCGGTATGTTGACACTAATGTTGAGTTTAGACATTACTGTATTTATGTACCATGTTTCATCGCTTCTCTGTTTCCCCTTACAGTTAAAACTCGCCTCTTATCTCCACGGTCGCATGAGAGTCCAGCACAACTAAAAATTTTACATGGAATATGAGGATCTCTCAAGAACAGTAGAGAACGTTAGCCGTCATTCACGGTTGTGAAAGGTAGGACAACAGAAAACTGAGACATTCACGAGCTGATCGACGACACTATGCCTAAAACACAATGCAAGGATGACAATTGTGTCGTTCACAACGGCTGCTTCCCAGTCAGCACGGTGAGAAAAACTTGATAGCGAGATCTAACGGATGAGCCGAACCAGTGCGAAAGTCGATGTCAAATGAGCTACAACGACTGTTTAGTTCACATATAAATAATTACAAGGACATATAACAATGCGAGATACTAGAAATGAAATGGAACTGTCGTCCAGGGTTTGCAACTGGTGAGCAGGGTTGAACAGATACAACGGTATTATGTGGAAAATGACAGGTCGAGCTCTAATAAGATTAATTATCGTGCAGCCTATCGATGGAAGCCGATTACGGCCGTTCAAACTACGAGCAAAGTTACAAATAATAGTGCAAGTCAGACACGTAAGTTAGTAGGAATATAATCTCGAGTGGGGACGGTTTTGACACTGACTGCTACTGAGCGCACCGTTCTTGGCCAAATCATAGTTGACAGTTTATACATTCGGTAAAACAAAATGTGCCTACCTTTTTCTATGGATATTTGGGATTGTGATTCCGCTGTTATAGGTGCGTTGAAATCGTACAGAGCCAGAAGCACCTGGTCGCGTTTTGAACCCGAAGGATCAAGCGATAAGGAGTCTTTGTTGACTTGGTTAATCCATGTGCTACCTGTGGATAGAATTGATCGAAAAAGGCACCAGGATAAGAAGCAACATCGCTTATCATTGGAAATTACTACGACAACTGAGAAAAAGTTGGTGACGCTGGCTGATATCAAATATGTTGCTCAGACTGGCCCTGCAAAGGTTTAATAGCACTCACATCATGAACCTTGTCGTATTTATGCGCAGATTACCGCTATAATGTGGAAGACGCCGCAGAACTGTAAACTCTCGGAAGTACACCAAAAAAAAAGTTAATAAAGGATCCTAGCAAAAGTCTGCTTCTTGTCACCAACTCGCTTTCCAATTTCTACAACAAACGTACCCCCATTCCTCAACACCCTTCTGTCTATACTCTCGGGTAACTCTGTGATGAGGTGGTCTTCAACTGCATCCACACCAGCTCAATCTGATGAATAAGCTACCATAACTACGACGGCTGACATTTGACACGCACCGCACCCCCCGTTACCACCATCAAGGAAAACTGGTTGACATCAGAGATCTGTGATGAAACCTGTAGCCCTGGCTGGTTCGTTTAGTGTGTTGACTGCAAGAGAAAACATACGGGGGTAGCTATCTAGATTATTCCTAATTTACTCTCAATCTCTTCCTTATGCGAAGACAAAACCCCTTCTCAAGCTGCATAGTCGATATTCGCTTTTATTGAAAGCTACCAACCAAGCTCATCTTTGGACAACAAGGTTCCTCTGTTCCACCTAGGCGAATCCTCACTCAGCACTCCTTTCATTTGCTTGTCACAGGTTAAGTTAGTGCTCCAAGAGCGACTTGGATGTACCGTCCGCAACAACCGTCAGAAAACAGTTCTGACTCAGCTCTATCATAAACAGTGTTGCAGAAGCCGTTACAACGAGACTGGACCTAGACGCAGTGTGACGGTGTGGACACCACACCGACAGTCACTCACACCAGCCACGCCAATAGGTAGAGCACCGACGAACCACAGCCTCCTTCCGATCAGGGGTTGGAAGAAGGTTGGCATACTTTTCCGGAAAAAACACCGCTTTCTGGAACGCTGCCTTACAGTACAGGTTTTCGAGCTAAAGGTTTTGGTTGAGAACCCTAATCGTTCTCCTGTCTATGTCTGGGCGCCCTGGCAGTATCTCAGCGAAACTATGAATATTCACAACACCGATAATTCCACACTGCATCGGCCGTCTCGCAGTATAAACCGGGTCGTCCTATCTGCTACATACAGCTGGGTGGGTATGCGAAAACATGCTACTGCTGACCCCTCCTTCACTGTCCTATCAAACTTAGCTCTAAAACTCTGCTCTATCTCCACTTCTGATGAATACTCTGCAGGCCCCACAATAGATATAGCTAATCATAATATCACTGTGCCAGTAAGCTCCATCTCTTATCACTCAGCCCCAGGCCTCTCTCGTCCCTTACTTAGACCTCGAATACGAATTAATGAGTGCTTTCAACGTTCGCACTCCAAAACAGATAGGTCAACAGGCCGCTCTCGCATGAACGTTAGCCTCGTTGCACATCGATGTCTGTTGTGTTTCAGAGACTGGAATCCAGGACAGTAGTCAGCGTATAGAACTAACAGCACCCGCATTGTCTACCCGATGCTGACTATACACTTCGGGTGACTCCATGGCTGTCGCTACCTGTCAAGCTGGAGTAGATGTAGTCCTCAGCAAGATGGCTGCAGCCGCATTGGCAGATTGAATTCCTGTTAACAGTAGGCTTTGTGCCATCTGCTTGGCAGGTTCTACTAGGACCTGCTCTAGACGCTAAACCTTCAGAAACCTTCTCATCGTGTCTGTTAATGTTGCAACCGACTGTAGTGGCAGCGGCGTCGAGGATACCTTTTATTCTGATATGACCACTCTCCTTCGGTGAACACACGGTTCTGATATAGTCGTTCTGGCCGAAGATATGAACGCTCAGGTCGGCCGCCTTGGTGAGGCCGAGTCTCGTTTAGGCCGCAGATTTGGGATAGTATCAAATCGCTCAGCTAATGGCGGGCGACTGTTGCAGCTGTGAGCTCAAAATAAGCTATTTATAGCCAGCACTAACCTTAGACACATTGTTTTACACACACCGTTTTACTCGGTGCCCACCATCTTCCAATCAGGCATGGTCTCAGACAAACCACATAGCTGCTAATTACAGGTGGCGTGGTTACATTCGGAACTGTCGTTCTTCTTGTAGCACGTGCCTGGATTCAGATCATGCACTGATATGTCGTTTTGTTCTTACTTTTGCTGGGCAACGACCTCACTCACAGCAACGTCTGGCTGTTGAGAAACTAAATATGTCATCGATAAAGCATAAGTTCGAAGCCAGCTTAGAAAGTTGCCTTAGTAGTTCTCACTCCGAAGATCCTAACAGCTGCTGGACCGAGATCTCGCAGACCACTTATGAAGCAGGTACTATAGCACTGAGAACGGTTGTTCGTGGGTCGAACAAACAATGGATCTCAGAAAAACCCCTGGAGTTGTTAGGAGCTAGACGGAATATTCCTCCGGGTAGTTCAGATAACAAATGTAGGAGAGATATCCGTAAGAAGCTGGAACGTAACCTAAACGCTGATCGTGAGGCTTAGTGAATAGAGAAAGTTATGGAAATGGAGACCGCTTTTGCTTAAGGGAAGACCGGTAAACTCTTCATGCTTATCCGTGCTACTGGTCCCAGACGACCGTACGTCAGTGAAGCCGACAGCAAGACAGATAGCACATTAATTTATAAGTCCAGAAGTTTAGAGCATTGGGCGGAACACTTTGAGGGCCAATTAGCTGGTCTCCTGCTTCTCCGGTGTTGCCGCCACAAATTTGTGATGTAGCACCCTGGTCGGCAGAACTGGAACCACCCACTGAAACTGAGGTTCGCAACTGCATCTCGGCTATCAAACGTAATAAGGCTGCTGGCCCAGATGACCCCATACTTACATTTTTCAAAAAAGGTGCGGAGCCGTTAGTAGTGGCTTTAATCCAGTTGTTTTAACTTGTGTGGACGACGGAGACCATCCCCTCGTGCTGGAGTCATTCGATAACAGTTCCCACATTCAAGAAAGGCATCATGGGCTCTTGCGGAAACCGTAGGAGGATTAATTTGACTCAGTCATTACTAAGGTCCTGGTAGCCATTATACTTCGTCGACTCACTGCATGTCGAGAGGTAAACATTAGGGAAGAACAGGCAAGGTTTCGCCCCGGGCGGGGTTGTACAGATCACATTTTTACTCTTCGTCAAATTTTGGAGCAACCTTACGCTTACCGCCGGTTAACAACTGCAGTACTTCTCAATTATAAGGATGCGTTCGATCCGGTGAGGTTGCTTAAACTCATGGGTGTACCGACTAAGTATGTGAACATACTGTCGGCGCTCTATTTCCGTACTTCAGCTCAGGTTAGAGTTTACGGTTAACTGTCTAACAGTCTCAACACCAAGAGTGGCATACGTCAAGGCTTTTGTGTTTCACCACTTCTGCTTAATTTTGTGATGGATATAATAGAGGATTGTCCCCGGTAGTCACAACATGCCGGCGTGGACGTTCTACCTGGTGGAATACTGACTGATCTTGAGTATGCTGACGACAAGGTGTTGCTGATTGACACTTTCCAAGCAGCACAAACAGCACTAGAGGATATTTCGCGTTTTGAATAATACTTCGGAATGCTCTTCGTAGCCCAAAATTCAAAGTGTTTCTGCAAGATTGTTGTGATCACGTCGACCTAATGTTAGATAATGAAGTCATGGAGGTTGTTGATAGGTCTGTGTACCTTGAAAGCTGCATTAGCGGTGGAGGCGGTGTGAGGACTGAAGTAGAAGCGTGTATCTCTAAGGCTCGGGCAGCGTTCGCTTATTTGGGACATCTCTGGCGACAGGGAGGTATCTCTCCGATGCTCGAAGGTCGCGTACATAAGGCAATAAAACATGGCCGTTCACGATAGAAAACGTGAACCGTCTTCAGATAGATGGCCACCAAGGTCTGCGTTCAATCGCTCGTGTCGGGCGACACCAGCGAGTAAACAACGAGGGTGTTCGACATTGATTGTCAAACGAGTTCCTTCGTTCAATCCTTACACTTGAACAGATTTAGATGGTTACATCATGTACTAAGGATGCCAACAAGTCGTCTGCCACACCGACCACTGTTTGCCGACGCTTCGACCGATTGGCGTAAGGTTCGAGGTGGAAAGATGACCTGGCATAGACAAATGAAATCGTTAACGAAAGGGATGGCCATTATAGATCAAGGTCGTCTCCTGGGCTGGGGCCCTCGCGACTCACAAAGTCGGTGGTTGGAGATGTTAGGTGATTTGGCGGCTAATCGAACTCAGTGGCGTGAATGCTGTCTTTGTTTCGCCGAGTTGTCTGCGAAGTGAGTGCATTTAATGACGAGGGGCAGTGAAAGCCGTAAGGAAGTTGTCTTGCTGACGACGCCCCACTTTCACTTACAGCTCGGTTGTGTTTGCAAGGTGTAGGCACCTTGATGTCGAATGCTTGAACATAGACGTAGCTATTTTTAGTAGTCAGGTTCACTCCCGTCGCCTTGTTTTCTCTCTTCCTCTCCCTATAAAGGACTTGATTTTTTTTCCTTCGCAGTTGTGTGGCAGTTAAGCATCAGTGTGACCACGAGGACCTCATACAGATTCGAAACACCGATCAACTCAGGGCCTTGATATTTCGTGACCATCACGCGGTCTTACCTAACCGTTGGTGGTCTCGATATATAATGCTCGATGCGGTAAACGTTCGGATGGCATACGCAGTATGTGATCCAACTATCGCAGACTGTACAGTTTGATTAGTCGACCAATTGATTACTCATCCCAACCAGTTCGGAATATGCACCGAGGGACGACCATATTGCTCACGCGATCAGTCAGTCCCCTTAACATGAACTAAGTGGCAGAGACAACGATAGTCAAATACAGCTGACATCTTCGCCACGAACACGCCACGTCTCCAAATCAAACAGCAAAACAAAACTCACACAAGCATTATACAGCCTTCCTTTCAGCCATAACCAAACGTCATCTCAACGCCACATATGACGCAGGCAGCCAAAGACAACTCGTACCTTTCCTACCCTCACTGATGCCCCCAACAGCAAAAGTACAGGCCGACGACATAACGCCACCCAATTATGCGAAAGTGACTCGAACGGATTGCCTGTAATAAAGAAGGTAGGAGTGGGAATACCGAAGAATTGAACAAGCACTCTGTACCTTGAAGAGGCAAAGCGCATTCCATACAAACTAGTCTGGTCAATCACACTGTTCAACACAGTCCGCAGGTCTTCGGCAGAGGGAATAAGCAAAACAATGTCATCCGTACAGTCCACGTCCGTCAAACTGGCCCCAGGAAGAAAGCTCAACATCAGCCTCACCGGATTCCCAGACCGCACCTCCCACAATGTCGTCCATGATAAAACTAAACAACAACAGCGAAATCGGACACTCCAGAAGAACATCACTAGAAGTGATGAACGCCCGAGAAATTTATAATTAACCCTTATCTCTGTTTGCAGCGTGAACAGATAGTGATCTCAACAGGTTCACATATTCCCATAAGATTCCCCTGTGAAAATGGCAGTTTCAGAGGACACTATGAACAACAAAAATCGAAAAGGGCCTTTAGGATTAAAAACATCTCGACCACAAACTGCCTATAAGAGTGCGATGCTTAAAGAGCCGTCGCAAGGTCAAAAGGGGCCAACGCACCCTAAAACGGATCGGAATGATGTCCGTTCCTCATATATCTGACCTCTCTTGGGCTTAATAAGCCGAAGTAACATAAGACCGGTGAGTAAACTGGAGGCAACGCAAATTGGCATGACACCTCTGTGGTTGTCACATGGACCTCGGGTCCATTTTTTGATAACTAGAATTGTTGTTGATAGACAATAATTACGAGGTACCTTTTCAGTTTCCAAAATCATCTGAAGGAGTGTGATGTATACGCATCTCTATGACTAGTCACCACACTACTATTCTATATTTCTATTCTCGCTTGTTCCCGCTTCTATGTTACAAGTATAAAACGAATAAACCCCACATTCCGTTCGTTCGAGCTTCGTTTTCGCTTAATGCATGGTTTCACGGATAACTAACATACGACAATTTAGTCGTTTTATGATGTCTAAGATTTTGTATCCCGGACATCTCGATCATGATCCAACCTATCAAACCACTTCGAAAGTTTGGAACCACTGGTTTCGTGCAGTCAGTACATACGACGACAAATCCTCTACTCCAGATTCAAACAAATTTGGTGTTTTCATCACCACATCTCACCTCACCTGCTGTCTACCAATACGTGGCTGAGTGCAGAACATTTGACGATGCTCTTAATATCTGACATAGTAGTAATTTTGCACGTTTCTTCTTACACTTACGCCTCCCACGTTGTATATCATTCACTCATCTATATACTTCAGCTTTCATACTCGCATTGTGAGATGAATAAAGTCTGCATTTTTGGCCTTTCCTACTTCTGCTTTCGTTAGCTGCTGACGCCTCGTTATTTTCGTCCGACTGCTCGTAACAATGCATTCATTTTATAAGCAATTCCTTCAAGGGATCATCTTCTTTGCCCAGAGCGCTTCGATGCCAAATTCAGTGCGACAGATTACTCAAAACATTGGAACCACTGGAGTCAACAGTTCTCCAGCTTTCTGTCATCCATTGAGCACTTCTATCCCAACAAACTAGATACATCCAACTTCATCTTGCCATCAGTCTTCGGACCTGTCTCAGAGTACGAACTGTTTGAATTACTCATATCTACCCTCCAGAGTGTTTATGTTCGACCTAAACATGACACCTGTTGGCTACCGCCCAACAAGAGAGGGGTCAAGCGTTTGACCAATTCGCTCGGCACTTCAAGTAGCTTACCAAAGACTGCACTATCAAGACCAATAATGCTGAACAAAGTCGTGATGACACCACCCGAGACGCTTATATCAGTGGAATACTATCTACTCAGGTAAGACAAAGACTTCCAGAGAAAAAGTCAGAGTTAGCAAACGGCCTTTGATCAAGTCAGACCACTCGAAATGACCAAGAAATATTTTTTCTATTATCAGACTTCAATGGATCCGTCGCGCTATGACAGACAAAGTATCTCGAACTCAGAAGAAGAGACCAATGACAGTTGTTATATCTAGGTGTCTTTTTAGTGAATACGATAAACATCCACATCAAAAATGCCCAGCTGCAGAGGAGATAGGCTTCGGATGCGGTAAAAAGGGCTATTTTCAGGAAGTGTGCTTATCCAGCCGTCCTAAAGTATGTTACTTCCCGGAACTGCCCATCAACTTCTGTTCTTACAATGGCCGTTAACACCCTGTGCCTTTGTCGACCCGTCGTTCCATTGATATTGAACGGGGCTGACTGCATGGCTCTGATGGATACTGGGAGAGCTGTCTCGGTGGACGATGTTCGAAGACCTACAAATATTGTTCCCGAATAACGACGGATTCCAATTCCTTATTCAATGATATCCAAGGATATTGCTTCGTCTCCATTATCTATTGAGAATCAGAGTATCATGTAATCAAGCTGTCAATAATCCCCAATTTGTGCGCAGATCTTTTGCGACATGACCTTCTTGAGTTTCATAAGGAACTCAACATTCCATCCAATGGTAAAAAACCATAATTCGTCTCATCTACCATGTCCTCGACATGGTTTGAATCATCATAACTTTTCCAGACTTTCAGGAGATGGCAAACCGGTTTTGACTAAATCTTGAAGACACAGCTGTGAGGACAAAATGTTCATACGCAAGCAAATACGTCAAGTTCATCGAGATGGGATAATCAAGCCATCGAACACGCCATGGTGCATTCAGGTCTCAGTTGTTTCCAACGGCAGATACAAATGAGTTTGTGGACTACAGTCAAACTGTAAATGAAATTATTCTACCTGAGGTTCATCCTCTTCCCAAGGTAGATGAACTCATTGCGAAAGTAGCATAGTACAGTAGGTTTAGTAACCTGGATTTGACGGCTAATACACCGTTCGGACTTTTCAAGTGTACAAGAACGTCACTTGGACTTGGTAACGCGGTTCGAACATTTCTGCATTTCATAGACGAAGTAATGCGAGCACTCTCGTTCGCGTAGATATAGGTCGATGATGTCCTAATTGCTAGCTGCTCGAACGAATAAAATTTATCCTATCTTTGCGCTGTCTTCGGCCGTTTTGAGCAACATGACACAACAATTAACACAAATGAGTGTCTTCAGGCTTAGTTCATTGGAGTCCCTCGGGCGTCACACCGACCAAAACAGTCTCACGCTTGACAGGTAAATGTGAATCCGCCTGGACTTTCCCGAAGGTCTCTACAACGAGACAACTCAGAAATTTCGTCGGCACACTCCACTACTATCGGCGTTTCATTCCCCACTGCACAAACACCCTAATTCGACTTGAGACAGAAATTAGTAGGACTCTCGCTGGAAGTTAAGGTCGCTTCCTCACAGGCGAAGGAAGCCCTATGTCGTGCCACCAAACTAAATTGTGTTCCAAATGCTCGTCTCTTCCTTAACGTTGACGCATCGAATACCACCGTCGGTGAAATTCCAGAGCAATCTATACACGATGGAAACCAGCTCCCACGTTTCCCTTTTCACAGAAGCTCTCAACAGCACAAAGAGAGCCCAGCATTTTTAGACGTGAACTGGTTATTTATCTGGCAATACGTCGCTTTTGACAGGTTTTGGAAGGTCGATATTTCACCGTTCAAAACAATCACAAACCATTAACAACTGCACCTCAAGCTTAACTCGATCGGTACTCAACGTGACAGTAGACATTTGAATTGCACCCCCCAATTCGTCATAGAACTCCAACACAAACGTGCTGACACCGGTGTCGTAGCTGATGTGTCGTCATGTCCAAACGTCGACCTAGTCCAATCACGACCACCTTCTGGTTTGTCCAAAACGGCCAACGCAGTCGGGTAATGGGGGATGTTTTTACTTATAAGCCCAGGGAAATTATCTGCTGTCCCTCTTCCAACACAAGCTGACATCATCCGCGATACCTCAACTGGTACACCTAGACCCCTTTATGGTGACGTGAAGATAACCCTGACCTGACGTGCAAAAATTCCTCCTAAAATACTAGCTCACATTGTACACAGGATCGTAAGAACTTCTGCCTATCGACCGCTTACTGCAAATGATTGCGTTTGTTTGTTTGTGTGCTTTTTGGTCTATACGCTCCAGTGGAGCCATACACACTTCAGATTTGCTCGCCCGCTCGACGGTTGGAACCTGGACTTTAGAAACTCTCAAGTATCGACGTTGTTCAGTGTTCCACAAGACATCACAACTCCGTGTTTCTAGTTCAAGTCTGGCATCTGTTGAGTATAGCTTGGAATCATTAAGCTAGCGAACATACGCACTAATGTAGCGACCTGGAGATTTCACTGGCCTGCCTGCGGTATGATGTGTAAAATAGTTCCAAAACTCAGTTACATATTGTACCTAGGCTATTAAGAAAGTTCGCATGATGCATGTTGTCCGATTGTTTGTCTGCATGCCATGTGACCACGGCGCGAACACG
>LUCH01017955.1:0-20934 GCA_013368495.1 Paragonimus heterotremus
ATTGGATCGTTCGGGGCAAGGGTGAGAGAGAGCGGGACACACGCGTGCACGGGTAGACATGTAACGCGCGGACAACGGTAGGCGCGGATGCCACACCAATAAAATGCTTTTTGCGGTAAAATAATTTTCCCGTACACCACTGCTTAAGAACTCATGGTCTACGACTAGCATTCACGGCAATGTTACGACCGAATGGGTATGCACATTATCATCGCCCACTAACGGTTTGTAACACCTTTCCTAAAGGGGGGTAAAAATATAGTCCCCACTGGCGTCGAAATTTAGGGTATGGCAGGTTACCAAAACAAACAATATATATCCAGAAATGTTTGCAAATGTGGTGCGTATTCCGCTTCGGTTTAACGTGGGGCCAACAGCAGCAACCAAGAAAATGAAAAAGGGAAGAGTCAGGTGAGCCCCATTTTATTTGACGGCATTCAGAAGTGCTTCTGGTGAAGTGAATAGAACCCTCGTATAGTGCATAGAGCAGATAAGTGCCCACAGTCAACTGATAATATGCTGAAACGTACAGAGGGATTTACAAAGAAAGAGCAGCCAAACGGTGAATACAGGAAACGACAGCCATTATTTTGATGGCTCGTTACAGTTGTGGACCACCTTCGGTCAACAGGGAGACACCAGGGAACAGCATTCTTTCGAAGCAGGGTGGTCCAGTAATAGCCCTGTAAAAGGTAACATCAAGAACCGACCATATATAATTACGTGTTCATGGACGTATGTTACACACTCGTAGACTTCTTTCTATATTTTACTGCCTAGTTGTCCATACATACGAGCTACTAAGCGCACAAACGTCTATACACCCGTAAGCGTGCCGTTGAAGTAAGTACGAAAACCACTTTGCAGAACAAAGTAAAACGCGTTGTATATTTTTAGCAAGACCGCATGATATATCTTTCATCTTACAACATTTTCTAAGATTTTTGTGCGGGAGTGAACAGACCGCCGTTGATGGAGTAGCTAACATTTGTAACTCAACCAATGGATGAAGTTAGGAATGAAGCAATGATGAACTGGTATGACATGAATAGCAAATCATTTTTCGCTCACTTATGCGCTTAATAATTCTTGAAATGGATGGTGACGTATAAGACAAACGTGATGTTTCACGGCTATCAAAACCTATCCTGAAAAACCGTGAACTACTAGCTAGAAATCTGCTTGGTAATTTCCAGCACTTAACTTAGGGTTGGTCAGCATGACTTGTTTGATTCAGTTACACCTCACTTTAACCGTCCTAAGGACGGTTTGGCAGTACCTTTACATGAAGTTCCCTAAGATCATGCATTCCAGTAGATCAGCCAATGCTGAGAAACGTACATGTGTTTTAACAAGAGTAATTATAAAGCAAGACCGAAAACAGCCCCTGCGATTACAGCCTACGGTTAAACGCACCAGCGTCTGCGCTTGAATGCCAAGTAAGGTAAGATCGGAGGTTGAGATGTACAAGCATT
Organism: Paragonimus heterotremus; assembly: GCA_013368495.1. Lineage (NCBI taxonomy): Eukaryota > Metazoa > Platyhelminthes > Trematoda > Plagiorchiida > Troglotrematidae > Paragonimus > Paragonimus heterotremus. Next base: position 1,476 of record LUCH01017955.1, read on the forward strand.
GAAGGTACATCATTTTCCGCAACATTTCGGCCGATTTGCCGCAGAGGTTGTCCCTCCGGTTCAGCTTCCCTAGAGATCGCCTTTGGCCCGTGTACTCAGGCCTAAATGTTCCTGTTAAATATGATCGGCAATTCGGAATTACTTGCTGTAGCCAATGATATTGAATCGTTTGCTAACGATTCAAGGTTCACAACGAGTTACACGTAGTCGGTTAATCCAAAAATGCCTTTCTCAATATCAAACGGCAGAGAAGATAATCTATCTTCGAAACGGTTAATGAGAAGACGCTCGTGAAAACTGGATTTAATACGGTACTAATGGAATCAATGTACATGAAAATTAAATATCATACCTCGAATGTGAAATATCCTCGCAAATCAAACAGAGGATGTGCCGGTACAACAACTCTGACAACTAGGCACCGCTCAGTAATGGGGACAATGAAACGGAATTGAGTTCACTCAAACAAACGGCAATTGGTCGGGTTGAAGTGAAGTGACTGTTCACGCATTGAGAAATGGTAAGAATTATATGCTACTCAAGAAAGAACATGGAAGAAAAATGTCTTATCTTGACATCCATAAATGTATAGGGGTGAGACTGAATAAGAGTAAAAGAAACGGTTATAGTAGTTGGTGTAGGAATAAAAATGGTTGGTACTGTTCATTCTTAGAAAAATGAAGAAAGATAGGGCCACCCTTCAACACTGATCAAACAAGGCACAGCAATCACAAAATAATGCAACAAACCATAACAAAATCAACACTGGGCCTCGGAAACCAGCTGGTTTTCCAAACTGGAGGTGGCAGTAGGAACTACGGCGACTGACCGATTCAATAAAGGGATCAGTACCTTCTGTCTTACCCGTGGCTACCTGGTGTTGTTCTGTGGACGCCTCCAGGAAACAAAGTGATCTGATGTCCCGTCTGACATTAGTAACATCTAAAGTTCTTACTGACACCTGACATGCGTGTCCATCACTTCCAAGGAATACCTCAGTGGTTACGCCATTAGACCAAACACCCATGGAAACCCCTTCATGGCTGGGAATTACATCGCTTACCTGGAGGTCACGCGAAGTCTTCAAACATTTAGGTGTAATCTGTAAGTATTGCGACGCTACTGTGAAATCTGTCCACAGTAGAACATTACTTATTAGAATTCTCAACACACAAATCAGGAAATATATCAACTTGGACGACAGAACGGTTGCCGTGAGCCTCAACCCAGGTGTCGCTACTACTACCTTTGGATTCACCCTGAATTTACCCATCAGAAAGCTGAACTGAATACCACTGTTCAGGACAACCACCCTTTGATAGTCCACGGCTTCGTAACCGATTTTAGACGCGTTACAGAACATACGTGATTCAATGAGGTCTGCTGAAGAAAATCCGTGAGCCATGCATCTGGGCAATTCCACACTCTCTATGGACCTAACATCGTTCAGCCAACCTTCCCAGCGTACCCGTTCAAGCTCCTTTATGTCAGAATCCCAACCAATGCCTGGGTGACAAAGGTCTTGAAGTAACCTGAGAGCCGGCAACAACAATAGTACCACTGCTCCCAAGGGACCGTATAATGGAGCCACACAACTTACCAAACCTCTTTTTGTGTTACCGGTGCGAGGGAAGTTGATTTGAAACCAAAACCAGTCGTATACCACACGCCACAACACGCCCAGAGCCCGTTGGTATTCACAGCCATGGAGTTCAAGATACCCGAAATCAACAGGTTTTTCTTCATTGGGTAAACGTTTAGCAACCTCACTACAGTTGATAGCCCCGTTGGTGTGTCTAAACCCACACAACCGCAGCATTGCTGTAGGTTCATCTACCACGGCCCTGGGCTCCGATATTGAGTCGAATGACACAAAAAAGTCGTCCGCGTAGAACTTCCTTTTCACAACGATGACAGTCTTAGGTCGAAACTGTTGCCGATTAATCACAGCTAATTTTTGTAGTGTGAAACTAGTACACAACGACAACGAAGTCGCTCTGAGAGGGTGGAAATTCGGCTCGTAGGTATCGGCGGTTCTTTAAACGAATTAGAACTCCACCTAACAAAACCTAATGCGCCCCGATCACGACATGGCAATCTCGTTTGCAGGAACGTTTCTTCACTGTCAGCGGAGACTGCCATCGGGTATTTGAAGAAACGCGTGTGTACTCCTAACAATTTGTTTTTCAAGTCCGGACCCTGGAGTTAGGTTTTGTTGAGACACGTACTTCGTTGTTCATAGGCACCATCAAAGACTACGCGTACCTTACCGGGTTTATTCGGATCAACTATAGAACAGTGTGGCGAGTACCATTTCCTTGTTGTAGTTGTAGCACTCTTTCTTAAGTATCCCTTCCTGATATGCTCCATTATCGAGGCGGAATAGCCAGCGTTTAGCTTCGGGTCTCGAATCAACCTTCTCTTCAAGGCAGCCAGGCGTTTCCCAGCTCTCTCTTTATTGTTATGCAATACCCAACTACATTGTCTCCACGGTATGCCTGTCTCATTGTGACCGCCCTTAAATACTACATTTCCAGTCATAGTTGATTCTGGTTTGTCCTCTACTGGAAGCTCTTTGTCCTCCGAGGTGACCGCGTCAGTGAAATCTAACTCAAACGTTCTTCGGGTCAAATCATCCAACGAGACCTGACGTGATTCGACTAGGTTTCCACAATGTTCATTCCGAGGTGTGGTACGACACGGACCGCGGAGACTCCAGCCAAAAATGGTCCTACTCGCATGAGGCTCACTGCCACTTCCCAGTCTCTGTTCTAGTACGCAGTGTGCCTCTGGGACGTCGCATCCTATCAGAATCCCTACGCCATTTTCAGTTAACCTATCAAACGTAAGGTCCCTTACGTGAGCCCATTTATCTACCTCAGATTGCTGGACGACATCAACCTGCGTCAGTGGCAGCTGTTTCACCGTATACACTGAACCGGCTGTAACAGAATGCATCTGATCCAAGGATTGCAACTCAACTGACACTTTAGTGCATGGTGTTGCACAAGTTCCGTGTAGAGTACGGAACATCATCTGACAAGATCGTCCTTGCAAACCGATTGCTCTTGCAATAGATTCATCCAGCAACGTAATGTCGGACCCATTATCCAAAAAGGCATACGTTGTCACCGACGCCTCTGGGCCAACCAACCTTATCGGAACAAATCCTAGGCACACTCCGTTTTGACTGGATGTGGCAACGCACAAGGACGGCTTAGTATCCACCCTGCTTTATTCAGGTTTGTCTTCATGAACCAATGTATGATGGCGTCGACTACAACCCAGTATCCCACACCGTATCTGAACTCTACATGACCTCGCCACATGGTTCGCTTTCAAGCAAACAAAACAGCGTTCGATATTCTTCAACACCACCTTGCGTTGATAACTTCAAAATGGCCGTATTATTTATATTAAGTGTTCATGCCGTCACCCCATTTTACCTCATCTTCAGGACCGGTACCATCTGGTCAGCGGCTGGCGGTCGAGGAAACTTTCACAAATTGGATGTGAAGAAACTACTTAGTTGCCTGTCAACGTGGTCTTGGAAGAATTCAATCCTGTCCCTCTCTGTTGATAATCTATTTGAGAAGCCAGTCATTATTCTGTTTGCAGCCATTGACGGATCTACATCATTGGTAACCACTAAGGATAACAAGCCTCTAAGTCGGTTGCTTTGTCGCATACTAAAATTTGTTGTGAAGGGGCGGTACGCTTGGATGTGCCAACAGATCTCGGAATCTGATGAGGGCCCAAAAATTTGAGATGCCGTAAGAACATGATGTTCCTCGCCACTTTGTGCACACCATCTTCACTGGCAGCAACTGAACGCTTTATTGTCCATCCAAGTAGTCTCTTCGGAATTGTATCGCCAACTCGCAAGGCGAAGTCTGGTTGTCCGTAACTTTTAGGCTCGTCACACACTACTAGCTCTGATGCCCCCGCTGAGTTCTACAGTAACCTCGTTGCTAAACTCCCTTCAGTTCCTCAAGTTCGTTGTGACATTGAGGCTGATGGCACTAGCACTATCTCTACCTTCTCAACAGTGGTGTTGGCTATACTCGGGTCCCTCAATGACAGTTCTCATGGTCCCCAACGGTATACCTCGTGAGGCCTTGCATGAGGATTTTAGTGTATCTGATGGCGCTGATAGTGTATGAAACCGTTTTGGGTTGCCTGGTCAGACTCGCAGGTTGAGCGTCTATCCACTGCTAGAGGTATGGTTGGCAATTAGGGCAACCGATTAAACGGGATGTGTTAAGCGATGGAACAGTATTAAGATCAGTGGAGATTGGGGAGTGCAGCGCCGTAAGTAACTTTGCGTGGTCTGCTGCCGCAAAAGTGTAGGCAAGACGTGTATACTGCGAACGCAGGTACGCTACTCCCAGGCATTCATTCTCATACTGCCCTTCAGCATGAATTCTCTACTAGATAATGCCCCCTCAAGTCTCAGTAAACCAAAGACCAACCTGAAACAGGCCCGGGGACACAGGACGTTCTGTGTTGAATCATGGAATGTGCCCACGTTGCTTGATGGATGCTGCTCCACAAGATGTCCAGAACGGCGCACTGCACTGGTCTTGACGGAACCGCGTCGCTGTGGGATTGACGTAGCAGCCTTGAGCGAGACAAGGCTTGCGGACCAAGGTAAGTTACAGGAAGCAGATGTCCGGTACATCCTCTACTGGATGGGTTACCAGACGGACGGCATTTGGGGGCATGGTGTCTGTTTGGAGGTTGTCGATCACCTCACTGCTTTGATGATGGGCGAATTACACGGCACCAGCCTTCAATGACTGTCCACGTGCCCGCGACTCGATCGAGGTAAGCGTACGGCACTTGTTAGTTTGTGGTCAAATATTTGTCTCGTGGAGGGTGCAAAGGGCCAGTCCTATGATAAGCCGTGCGTTACAATTCGGTCGGAACCGGCGAGGGACCGACTGTTTGTTCTGGGTAACTTGAACGCTGGAGTCGGGCGCGACTCAATAGTCTGGCCGGGGGTCTTCGGATCTTACCTCACTGGGTAAGTCAACAAGAATAGTGACCGTGTGTTCTACCTGTTTGTTACTCAAGAAATGGCTGTCAGAAGCCCGATTCCAACTGGATGCGAGCGACCCCACCGCGTGGACTCGCCAATGAAACGACCATCACCATTTAGTTAACTTGGTGCCTGTGCGGTAACGAGATATTCGTGTGGTGCGTATCACACGAGTGACGCGTGGCGCTCAATGTAGCACGAATCATAGGCTTGTCAGGAACAAATTGTTTATCCACGTTTGTCCGCCTATTTATTGTAGGTCTTCCGGACAACAGAAGAAGTTGCAGGTCTAACTGTTTGACTATTGTGAGACGAAGGTAACTTTTTAGCGTGCCGTTGCCGCTCGTCTACAAGACTTTCTTGTATCCGCTACCCCCGAGGGTATGTGGAATTATATCAAGGAACGACACACGGCAGCAGTCACTGATACGGTCGGTGTGGAGCCTCAGAAACGTGCGGGCCGGTTCAACAAGTACGTGATTGTGTCTGATTTGGTAGGGAAGAAGAATGCCGCGTTCACTCTCTCCACACTGAATCCAGACGATGAAGCGAAGAAAGACACTTTCCGGAGTAGCCGCCGTCAACTGGCCAAGCGTGTTTGCTAAGTCAAGGACAACTGGTGGAGGACGCAGGGTGAGCGGATGCAGGACAACGCAGATCATCGGCAAAACAAGGAATTCTACGATTCGCTCGAAGCGATCTTCGATCTGTAATTGTTCAGTACCCTGCGGTAAACCCAATGACTCAATCCTAGCCATCCATTCATCCCACATCAGGTCAGGAGACCACATGTTAACTGTCCCACTCACTCACTTATCCCTGGCCTATTCACAAGGTCACAGACACAGCACGCGCTCCACAGGCCGGCGCGTGATTCGACATGCCCTGTCCACTTTGCACACACAGGCTTCGCTTGGCGTAATTCACCTTCGATCACCCGACAGACAGTGACGTCTTGTCTCCTCAACACTGCGAGAGGCAAGGTCACATGCACGCACACACGCACATCGACTGAGCTAACTCATGCGCGTTAACCTACACGCACGTAACGCATGCACATGAAGACAACTAAACTCGCAGGAAGCACATCACAACTTCTGACGCCACGTCTCGGACGGTGTATAAGTCGGCAACGCGCAAAGGCCAATGGACACGAGGATATGAGCTACACCACAACTGTGCCACCCCACATCGCATCAACGTGACTCGATCGCTACAACACTGCCAACACACAACATACACCCGGATACTGCTATCCACACTATTATCTACGGGGACATTATTTTGTACTGTACGTGAGTCTCCCGGCTTGTCTATGTTCTAATCATCTTCATGTTTATGCCTATTTGTGTCGTACACCTTGCTAATCAACTGTGTGCACTTATTTTGTTATATACAGTTAGTGTTAGGCCGTGGTCATTTATCTATAGCCCACACCATTTGCCCTACGTAACAGATCCATCGATCAGGTCTACTAAAGCACTGGTGAACATGGACACCTGACTTTCGTTCAACCAGCCAGAGCACGTCACAAAGGTCTGGCGTAAACACTTTGGTAGCCTACTTAACCGTCCTTGTACAATTAATTGGGTGACCGTGAACGGCCTGCCGCAACAGCCAACCAAGGGTTCACTTGCTGTCGCTCCTGATTTATTAGAATTGCGGAGATCGATTGGCCAACTTCGCAACGAGAAGGCTGCATGCGAAGATGAACTGCCAGGTGAGATCTTGAAGAATCACAGAGCGGCGCTGGAATGTGCACTGCCGCAGCTGGCTCACCCCACCTGGGAACAGAAGTTGATGTCGTAAGAATTCAAGGGTGCCCTCACCGTATACTTGTTCAAGGGTAAGGGTAGCAAGCCGTGTCCCGACAGCTATCAGGGCACAGGTTTGCTAAGATGCGCAGTCAGGATGCATGCCAGAATCCCTCTGAACCGGCTGAGCACGGAAACCGAGGAGCCAAATTGTCTTGAGGAGCACTGCGGACACCGGGCTAATCGCTGTATAATTGGCATGGTATTCGCTGCTCCACAAATTCAGAAGAAATGTTTGGAACGGAACCAGCCTCTGTATGCCACGTTCGTGCACTTTACCAAGACCTTCGATTCTGTGGGCTGCGAGGCGTTGTGGACGGTGCTTGGTAAATCTGGATGTCCAGATGAGTCCGACAATTTAGTAAGATTACCGCATGTGGGCTTTGTGTGGATTGACTTGTGGTGATCTTGGCCTTTCCACTGGCATGAAGCTAGGTTGTGTGCTGGCCCAGGCCCTATTTAGTTTATATTTGACTATTATTGTAACAGTCGCTTTTCAGGACTCTGTGGAGGACTTTGGGGGGTATAGTACCGGACGGGTGGGCGTCTGCTGAATGTTCAACTTTTCGGCACCGCGTGCCGCCCACATACCTCAGCGATGCGCATGCTTCCGTTTGCGGAAAACGGCGTATTGCCGGTGCACGCTGGAGATCAGCTGCGAACCTAGGTGACGGCCTTCTCGTTCGCCAATATTCTGAGCAGCTGCCTTATGAACAACTGAAATGAGGTAGGCGAAATCCTGGTGGTTAAGAGCTGATATACAACGATGTTGTGCGGGTAAGTCTTTTTACGATGTAAAATTGACTTTAGATGCTGGGAATACTCAGCGTTTAACCGGACTGCCTGCAGGAATACGACTCCGACAGGCGTTCGCGGTTTCAACAAGCAGTTATTGCGTGACCAGTAACGGAAGCGCACGGCACGCGAGGGGACCATCTGTGCCACAGGTCGAGGTGACTGACCACATAGCGCTGCGATGTGTGCGGCCTCAAATTCACTGGTCGCCTTGTATTAGTAGGTCACTCGCGTACTCATAGCGCACCGTGGGTGAAGAGAAGACGAGTACGTTAGGCTCAGGTAGGTCGTATAAGCATATCCATCCTATTTCTGTTAACGGTCGCATCGACCAACACCCCGGACGTTTGTTCAGCTATGTTGGTTTACTATATGATGAATGGTATGTCTGTTCTTTCCGTAGTCCAGTCCGAATTTTGTCCTTTATGTATATCCTCTGTAGAATAAACCAACATGCACTAGCACACCGAAATGTTCATTGTGTTATATTCCACATATCTTTCTTCTCAGATTGGATGTTGTCATTGCAGTTTCTCTTTGTTTGTTCTCTCGGAGATAAGGGCTTATTTTTCGCGCTGGCCACATAATTGTTTAACCACAATTGACCTGCTGGACACAAAGGCCTCCTTCATATACCTATTGGCCTTATTCATTCGGGTTTATCTTGTGTACGTGTTGTGCGAGTGGAACCGAAATTGATGCAGCGGACTTCACTCTAGGCGACAGTTTGGTGCAAGCCTCCCTTAGCTTCTGTCACCGTGGCAGGCTAATCCGTTTCGGATGCCGTCAACTGTATATATGGTCAGATCATACATAGATATTTCTAAGTCCACACATCCGGATGTGCTTACATATGAATACTTATCATTATAAAAATGTCGCATTTATGTCTGTTTATTTCTGCGTAAGTATACGCGCTTCCAAATCGATCCACTCACAATTGTGTTGTTGACACGTGTTTACATTCTGGTGTTAACTATTTTGACAACGCAGTTATCCATCAACCGATCAGAAAATTCGGTTTTTAGAATTATTTTTCATCGGGTATGAACGGAAACCGGTTCTCACTATCAACATATCTCGCTAGCAAATTGATGCGGGTTTTCAGCGTCTCTGATAACAATTTTTCCAACAATGAAGCAAAACCATTTCACTACAGCAAACGTTTTTAATACTTTATAGAATATCAATTCAACTGCAATTTCGACATTCGTACAAACTTTCCCATTAACGTTGTACCAACCTGACGATTCCCCACCTGCGGATAATTCATAGCCGGTTCAGTAAATCATAGATATGTAATACAAGCGACCATAATAGCACTTATCAAGCAAACACCCTAGCTGAATACTTACTGAAACTAGGATAACGTGTAGTGGATAACCAGATATGCGCTTAAACTCCGACGAGTGATAGTGTAAAACGCTTTTGTTGGAGGGCAATTGACCAATGACTTCAGCAGGCATCGAACCCGAAGAACGCCGTGGAGTTTGCGTTTAAGCGCAGTATTTCCAGCGACGCTTAGAAATACTATAGAATTTTGGGCCCAAACAAGTAAGAGATCAACGGCAGTAACCGAAAGAAGGGACGGAAAAATAGCCATGTAGGCTCATACCCACCCGGAGATGCTCAAAAGCGTATCACATCGAAAATGATTCAAGCCTCTAGCACTTCGGACAACATTCGTAAAGGTGCAAGCGAATCAGCCATGAAAGTTAGAATGCTAGATCAACTTTCGAGAAGGAGCAAACTCCCGCTGCATGCAGTTAGTCACACGACCACCGAAAGTGGTATTGGGTTCATGTCAAGCGTTCTATCACAGACATGGACAGAAGCGTGCATACAGGGAAGGGCTGTAGAAGTATATGGTTTCACTGGGAATTCTCATGGGAACCGCACGACTGCCATTCATTACAAACAAAAACGGCGGTGTTCAATTGCTACGGAGGTAGTTAGGAACCAAAAAGGGGGCAGGAGAATCGCCAGCATTTTCAGTGTAGATCTGCAAAGTCGGTAATGCTTTCCTTTCATTTGAGGACGTTTACTTATCGCCTTCAGTAAAAGTTGTGATACAGTAATCTGTTTGTGCCGATTACCGAATACTTCCAAGAGTCACGATGATGTTGCTCTAGTGACTGCAGACATGATGTAAGTTGGGGATGTGTAAACCGAAGTGTGCACACTTAAAAAGTCTTGCATGTTGTAAAGGAATTAACGGTACTCAGTGCACTTACCTGATTTGTTACGAAGCGCCCTCCGATCGATTTGTTCGAAATGACCTCGTGACGTTAAATCAAAGGCAGGTTTTGCTGAATTGGTGGAACTGAATGTTGTCACCCTGCTGAGTTTCCCGTGTATATGTGCAGTTAATCATTTTGTGTGGTCTGAGTTGATAACAGGACATTACTTCAGTAAACTCACCATAAGGGATTAGCCTTTATCCACACAAGCAGAACCCTGATTATCGTTCAATAACCCATCGGCCTCAATAAATTACTGCTTACATTAGATATTTAACTCCGTTGCAACTTGATTAGTTGTTCAACCGAATTGGATAAAATTCAGTGTGTACCGGGAATAAACACACAAGTAATAGCCCTTAGCTTCATGTTGTACGATGTTGATGCTGGGAGTAAGGTGTCACTCTGAGTGAAAAAATAGTTTCGTCAACATTTGCAAATTTAAAATCTCATATTGGTTGGACCATTCAGAAGATTTTCAAAATTTCGTTGATTTTGGGCAACCTACGAAGTCTTGTTCAGAGGTCCGTCAAATTCTCTGTAAAAGTCCGCGTTACCCTGTCTACCCTCGTTTCGACAAAATACTGCGCGCATTTTTCCGAGGCCATCCACAGGAAATAATTACGAAACACTTCGACTTTCCTCTTCCCATCCTCAAATCACATCTTCCTGACATGACCTTGATTATCAGGTCAGAAGTCACCTTATAAACTGTAAATTGACGTAACTACTCTGATTTTTCACGGAATTTCGGTGGTCATGAGAACTTTGTTTTAGAACCACGAGTTTCAGGTATTTTTTCATAGATTGGAATTTTCACACTCGGTGTGACTCTTGCTGTTTTATTCACAAAACTGAATTGTTGTACCATTATGACTTACGCGCACAGTGTGACATTATGTGTCTCACATTACGATATGCATAGTGATCGCGTTCTCCTGAGCGTGATTCCCACACTTGCGTTGAGAACTATACGGCATTATTATTATGCTGGGCTAACTTAAGTAGTGTAATTGTGGCAACCTGAGGAAGTCAATGGCCTGCATGTGGTATGATGTGTATAATGGTCCAAAAACTCAGTTACGTATTGTACACAGGCTATTAAGAAAGTTTGCACCAAATGTGTTTTCCAGTTGTTTCTCTGCTTGCCATATGGCTGAGTGGGGGTACATGAACCACACAGACTTCCCGTCAACTAGCTTTTCCACGGCCGGTCTTTAACCTCCTTGGAAAATTTGCATGTCGGTGTCGTTTATAGCGTCATGAGAGACCACTTGTACATTTCGTCCATTAAATATTCGGTCTCTATTCTCAACGACCTTTTTATATTTCGCGTCTGGTGAATTGATATCTGGCAGAAACAATTTAGTGCGCAATGCACCACATAACCGTCCACTCCAGATAGAAGTCAGACTTGTTGGGAACGTCATGCAGCCCACAGGATTGAAAGATGGTCATAGACCACCCCAGCTGGGCATGGTGCTAACTACCGATTCACACACGATCAGCGTCGTCGAAGTCGATGCACAATTTGGTACAGCCAATCGTCAGTGTACACTCGGTGTGATGTCACTGTTGCTTCGGCGCGGCTTCAGACAACCGGAGTTCTGAAGTATACAGGAGCGCCTGTCCCAGGTCATATGACTGCCACCTGTTGAGTATCAAGCAGTGGACGAGCATTTAGACCAACTCATGTTATGACCGAGCACTTCTATACAGAGCCTCGCTTTGCTTCAAGCCACACAAGTCGTCTCAGTTGAAATTAAAAAGAGAATTTTAATGAAAAAGCAGTGTGCTTTGAAATGAGAGATGCCTCATGCCAGACATACTAATTTTGTCATAATCAGGGTTCATAAACCGTAAGTAATGATCGCGGCGCTCAACGACTGTCACTAAAATATCGATCGTTGACTGCCCTAAATGCTTCTCAGGCACATGGCTCCCATGACAAAGTCGTAGGCTGGTGTACTCTCTCTTATGGGATCAAGACCCTCAACAGACAGCAGAACAATTACTTGCTTTCTACGTGCCTGTCTTCAGAAACAATGATGAGGCGAAACCAGTACAATATCAGGAACTAGGAACTACAAATGACGCTAAGAAGTACGTTTGAATTCAAGCCCTCAGTACAGGTAAAATGCGAGGACCCTGGACAATTTCAGTAGATATCTGTAATTCATGGAATAAGGGCGCGGATTCATATATGCACGTCAGTAATACGTGCAGCCGACCTAAGGACAGAATGGTTCTGAGTGACGCTTATAAGTTGGTCCCATTCATTGGAACTTATCACAAGTTTTATGATTATATTAAATAACCTCGAATGATGTGGTGGGGTCCGTTTGTTGTTCAGACAATACCCATCTGAACGTACATAGAGTTGAAAGGGGCAGCCAGGAAAAGGGTTGGCTGGAATCGCGAACCTCGATCTGCAGTGACGAACAATGGGACGCCCAAATTGGCAATCCAATGTCCGAGGAACGTTTTGTCGACTGCCTCGGATGGCATATCGCTAAGGGGAACAGCAACAGACCATCGCGTAAATCTGTCGAAGCACGTAAACAGGAACGTCCCGCTGCTTGGTGGATTTAATGAGTCAACCACGTCAACACGGGGACAAGAAAAGCGTACATCTGAAGTGGTGAAATTTCCATGGGAGGTGGAAGTGTAATGACGTGCCTCGATCCTCTGGCAATGAAGACGTGATTTACTCAAGTAGCGCACGTTTTCGTTCCGACTGGGCCAAACATAAACAGAAATTAGTTTGAGCGTGGCGAGGACACCAGGATGGACAAAGAATGTAAATGGAGGAAAATGAGTCGACGCATAGAGAGGGTGTGGGATTGGACATGAAATGCTCGCGGGAGTATCACACACAATAGTGGACTCGGATGAAGGCAAGGAGATAGGGGAACACCAATAAGGTGAGATGCAAACGGATGAAAAATTGGGATCTAATTTTTGAGTTTCTGATATGTTCTCGAGACTTATATCTTGAAAAAAAGCTATAGCCTGTGTTACTGAGAACACATCAACAATTATATTGAATTTTCCATCAATGTGTGGGATATGCGCTGTGAATTGGGCTATAAAATCGAGGCGCCGAATTTAACGAGGGGAATACTTGTCACAACTACATTTAAGAGCGTAGTTTAAGTGCTTATGGTCTCTTAAAACGATGACGTCCCTTTCTTCTAACAAATCACTAAAATGCCTAATGGACAAATAGGTAGCAAGCAGCTCTTGACTAGAGGTGCTATAGGTGATTTGGAAGGAGGATAACGGCTGTGGATAAAATGAGACCGGTCGTAATTCGATGGCACCGCATTGATGAGGCGCTGCAACAACAGCATGATTAGACGCATCAGTCAAGAGGATCAGATGAGCAATCGGCTCTGGATTGAAATGAGCGACGGTCGTTCCTTCGCTGAGCGCCTTCTTTAGGCCACTGAACGCTTGTAGCGCCTCAGAACTTAAAATAGCGCTGTTTTTTAATCATGGGGCACATCGGTTGGTGGCATGAAAAGCTGTGAGCAGTGGCGAATAAAGCGACGGTAATAGTCAACAGTTCCAATGAGACGTCAAAGCTTGTTAGTGGGATCCTTGGTGGGATATACTTGCAGCGCTTGCATTTTGGTATCTGAGGGTTTGATGCCATTTGCGTCTACAAAATGTTCAAGAAATTCAGATGACGAGACACCAAAAACGCATTTCGCTACACCGATGGAAATTCCGTTTAAATCGAAGCTTTTCAGTACAACGCAATGACGTGTTTCATGGTCTTCGGGTGGACGACTGGCGACCAAAACACCATCAAAGTAAACAAACACAAAATCTAGATCAATAAAACGCTGGAATGTTTGACCTGCATTTCGAAGGCCGAAGGACATTCGAAGGAACTCGTACAAGCCAAATGGAGTTGTGGTCGCAGTCTTGAGAATATTTTCTTCCGTGACGGGAATTTGGTAGTATGCAGGCACCAAGTCGATTTCAAAGAAGGCGCGCCCAGAATGTGGCGTCAGTGAGAAATCTCCGATCAATCGGTGTTTTTTAGGGACTGAGTACAAGAGTGAAGGCCACGAACTTTTGGATGGGTGGATAATACCAAATTGGTGCACGTGGCCAAATTCAGTTCCATCAATTTTCATATTTTGGAAAGAAGACGTCTAGGGTGAATGGTCGCTTGTTGACCCTTGGTCACAATAGTATGTGTCACGTCGCTTTTCAACGAACACGAGTGATACGACGGATCGATGAGCTGCGGGTATCGTTGGATCAGCTGATAATATTTTGAGGGCTTGGGTACTTCCATGTGGATTCCGATGAAATTCATGTTGGAAAATTTGCCCTTAGAACTCAAGTAAATCAGGCTGTCCAAAGATGTATGATGGTGAACATCAACCAGAGGACCAAAGTGAAATAGGAACTGAGCACCCGGAATTCCGGTCTGAACGGCAGCCGCCAGAAAATTCGACCGAAACCGCCGCCGTAGTCCAAGGTCGAAGGTTAACGAACATCTGCCGTACACTTATATCGGTGTTCCGTTACCAGCTTGTGAGAAGAAAATAAACTGACAACGTTGGCAGTCGCCTGCGATGCATGAAATTACGTTTACCTCAGCACTGGTGTCAACCCGGAAGTTGTGGCCCGTGAATTTGTCAAGGATGTAGAAAAGGCAAAATTTGGAGGAGACACCAGGCACAGTCGTCAGCATCATTAGCCGGTCACTGGGTTTTCTTATGCTGTCGATAAAGTAGTAGAGGTGCAAAGCCGAATATCCTTTCTTGTTCGGTGGCCGAATGTGTGGTGAAATCAACAATGACCATGATATTCGTGTGCTATTGCCGTCGGAAGTCTAGACGGTGTTCTAGATTGGCTGCGTGGTCTGTGCGATCGAATATACAGGTTGCAAAACAATGACTGGACCTGTTTGATCAAGCATTGTACTTGATGGAGCAGATTATCGTGAGGCTGGCTGACAAATAGGTTCGCCGACGGTGGAGTACGTTGAACGTCCAACATTATCTCGGCTGCTTCCGCGAGCTCCTCTATAAACACAACGTTACCGAGGGTAGGTAAAATCTTACGAATCGATGATAGCAGATTTTTCATCCACGACTTTCGGAAAAAGATGCCATTCAACTTCCTGCCCCAAGCATCTTCTTCAAGTGACTTAGGAGGTGGGATAGCTTGCGGTCACCGAACTTCATTTCAGAAAACAGTTGGTCTAGCTTTCTCTGTTCATAAACGCCCACCCTATTAATTAAGACGTCTTTTAGCTTATCGTACGGTTGTTCTTCAGGCATGCCGTCGATAACCCATGTAGCACACTGCCCGCCCTGATATGCCGGTATCACGCGGGTTTGGGCGGGCAGTGAGTAAAATGTCGAAAATAAAAATCCAAACAATTCATTATGCCATATTATGCCATATGTAAAAATCAGTTAAATCCAGTTCAAAAAATGGGTCATTATTTTCATCAAATTTGCTGCTGTTTGCTTAAGCGCACTCTTAATTTCAGACATTTTCTTATGGCTGCTCTGTAGTGATAATTGCGGTAGGTGCGGAGAAGGTCGAGTGTTTTCGTTCGTAGTTCATGGTATAGATGAAATTAACTTGCTTCCTATATTCTGAAGCAAAATTTAGGGAGAGTACTTTCAGATTATTCTATCAATTGCGCTGTACCCTAAGTATTTACGGAAATACAACACTTCAAAGAAATCCGAGAAACCTGTATTTCTGTGGTTGAAATTTGAATTTTGTGCAAGTTCAGGATGGTATATTCGGGTAACCGGATATGAATAGACAGATATGTGTAGCATGATTAGAATGCCTAGAATGAATACTGTAAGACTGTTGTGTTTTGCTCCAACTCTATCTCGATAGTGTACGGAGATATGCCATTTCTACTTCATCCGTGCAACTTTATCTTACATCTAATTTTTCGTCCTTTCCCTTCTCTGTTCTGGCTATCCGTGGGTGCTACGGGAGAAATCGGGTTGCTGGTGAATGGGACTAAACTCTTCTGATGGACAAATTTGTTTCTGCAAAATTTGAACGAGTCGAAACGAAAATGTTGTAAAATGACAGAATATAATTTTCATTCCCTTCGCGGATTTTTCTTGAAAATTAGATAAGAGGGGGTTGGGAGACTTTCCAAGCGTTGAAAATGAGTACCGAAATTGTTTTGAATAAAATCGCCGGTATTAGAAAGACTGAAAAGGCTTCGCTCACAAATTTTTTCCACTGCCCGCCGATGCCCTCGCGGGGCCCTCGCGGGGCCCTCGCGGGGCCCTCGCGGGGCCGTAGTCCCACTGCCCGCCTCTTGCCGGCCGATGCCCGCCTGGGGCCGGCGCGGGCCTCTCGCTGTTGTGCTGCCTGGGAAGATCCAGAACCTCTTTAATAGGATAGTGAACCCATTGCCGCCTGTAGTGGCTAGACGGAACACTTGGAGAAGAAAGCAAACACAACTGAAAGTGCGTTGGCTTGTGGCAATGGAGACAGGTTAAGAAGAGAGAAGTCCTAGTCGATGGGTCATCGATTGGAGTTAACAGACAGTAACTGTGTCTCCTCTCGAGGCGATCGGGCAACCTGATCATTGCTCACAAGCGAAAGTGGTTGAGTGTTCACATATGATAATCCGGTCGTGCCTAACGTGAGGTCAATGGCGCAGTGGTAAACACGGTCACCTCATGAACAGCATGTCCGTGGTCCAAGTCCCGGCAGTGGCGATGATATGCACTACTGACGAGCTCTAATGAGAGCGAAACGCGAGTCTAGTGCATCTTTCTGAAAGGGGTCAACTGGAAAGTCTATGGGAATGCGACAGCTGCGATCAATTGTGGGTGATGTTCAACTTGAAATAAACCAAATCACCTACTGCTCACCAGTAGGCTAAGAAAAGTTGACTACGTCGGGTTCACTGATTTGTAGTGGTCAAGACAAGTCGCAGAATAAACTGGGTAAGTGCAAGTGTACCTCAATAAGCTATCAGTGAAAGCAAAAGTGAGTATTGAGAAGCGTGACATATTGGGATTCCTCCAATATATTAGTGTAAATTTACGCTAATGTACTGAGGGAATCTTGTGTAATGCAGACATGGGTAGGAGAGCTTCTGGATAAATGAAAAGAATAAACACGATTGTGCTTTAGGTGTCACTTGGGCGCCAACGTGTGTCACATGATTACTCCCAGGCGACACCCAAACTACATCCCAGTCGAGTGATTTGACTGCGGAGCAGATACACTAGTATATACCAGACTGAAATCACAGACGGAGCGTATGCACTTCCAGACAAACTGCTTCGCACAGTTATGCATAAATTTGACACGGAACAGTTAACGTTGTGAAACCTTGATATTAAATTAAGTGGAAGCTACCTCTGCACCAAACATGCGCCCAAAAAATGGTCTCGTCGATTAACAGTCTTTGGTACTGGATTTTGCCATCATATTGAGATTTTGTGTACCCAATACTTCTCAACTAGCACAACCACAGCCCGCAAAACAAAGCACCTATATAAATGCTTTCAGCGGTCAAAATGAAACAAAACACTCACAGTAGTCTTCTATGCAAGTAATCAGTTACAACATGTAGCTGCCAACCACTACAGTGGTTTACGTTGATAGGGTGGCTTGTTTCCTTTTCGTATCCGAAGAGTACTCAACTTTTGTGGGGAAGACACAAAGCTAAGAATACAATCACCACCTCAAGGTTACTGGAGGAAGCAGTCGTAAGAAGTCTGTAACGGCTCATTACCCCGTGCCAAACCGGATGCTCAATCCTAACTACATATTCGCCCAACGTCTGGCCAGATCACACGTTCACTGTCTCGCTCACGCACATCCTCGGCCCATTCCCAAAGTCATAGATACAAATCACGCGCTACACAGGCCAGCGCGTGATTCGACAGTCCGTCCGACCCTGCACTCACAGGCTTCAATAGACGTCTTCCGTCTTCAGTCACCCGATAGATAGTGAGCCTTTGCCCCTCAACACTGCGATGGCCAAGGCCACATGCACGAACACACGCGAGCGTCGACTGAACCAACACTACGCACGTTAACTTACAAGCATGTGACTCTCACACACGGAGTCGACTAAAGCCGCAGATACACAGAACGACTTCTGATACCGCGTCTTGGACAATATGACAGTCACCAACGGACACGAGCTAAACCACAGCTGTACAGCTCCATGTCGTATTCACATGATCCTGTCCCTGCAACACTGCCGACACACAGCGTACACTCGGATATTGTTATTCCACACTTTTACCAACCTGGAAAATATTTTTATTGCACCTGAGTTTCCCAGATCTTTTATTGCTAATCATCTCCCCATTTATGTCCACTGCTGTCATACATTTCAATACTCAACTGTGTACTTTTCTTTTGTAGGAAAATACCCGGTTTAGACATTCGAAGAACGTGTAACGAACAAGACTGCTTTCGGTGATTCATCATCAGGCTAAATACAACAAATTTATATGGGTTAATCACGTGAGAAGATATGCAGTAATGAATCGAGCGGATTGTTATCAGTTTCAGAAAGTTCACGTCGATTGTACAAGTTATTGATGGCCGTTACCATAGCGGTCTTGATGACGTAATCTGTTCTTGCCGAACGTGGACATCTGACCATGGAAGATTCAATGATTTGACGAAGCGCTTTTGAATACGTAATGGAGGGGGAGAGCAAGAGGATGGCTGTTGCTTCTGCGCTCTTTGACCCGTTCTGGTTGTAATCCATGAGCGCGATAGATACGACGAAATGATTCGTTGAGATCGATTGAGTGATTGGTTTCCATTAGATGCGCAGAGACAGAAGACGAGCAAGATTTGGCCAGACCCCGAGTTAGCCACAGCGGATGATGCTCCCGAATGCGTCCAGATAATCGCCGTGTCATGCGGCCTATATGGCTCGTTACACAGATACAAACGATATGGTATACACAATAGGAGGCAGCATAAACAGGCAATGTATTTTTCAAATGAGGGCTCAAAATCGGTAAGGAATTAAACTGAACACGCAGCTTCGTTGCAAAATAGGTCTTGCTAAGAGCTATGCTAAGTTCGTTGCTTATATTACCTGAGGCATTATCGCCCTTAAGAGATGAAATATAAACAGACTTTTCCTTTACAATGTGCAGATTGTTTAACTTTGTGCTATTTGATATATGCCTGTGAACAAATTGTTCGGGATAGCAATTCTCAACTAGTACTTTAAATTTGAATTGTCTTTCTTCCTCTAGTGTGTCGCTGGAACACATTTTCTTAGCCCTGCCGATCATACATCGGATAAGATTATTTTTTTGTTCTAATGGTACAAAACTATAAAAGTTCGTATACTGTCCGGTCCACGTTAACTGACGGTGCGCTTTCCTTTGTATCGTCCCAATTGAGCGACGGGATAAGAAGACATCTAAGAACGAAATACGTTCGGATGACTTAGGCTCCAAGGTGAAATGGATATTCCTGTGGGCTGAGTTGAACCGTGGCGGTGTAGAGATTTCCTTATTTTTTTGCAAACGATGTTTCATTTCTGTACACTAACCTTTTGTATCATC
>LUCH01017956.1:0-20925 GCA_013368495.1 Paragonimus heterotremus
GGAGTCCTAGTCAGCATAGCCCGCTGGATCAAAACAGTACACAATCACGACCACCTCGCCAAGATAACAGTATAGGTCGGGATGAAGTTGTCGGATAATTGTGTGGTTACCAAATTTGAAGGTCTTGCCAGCTGTGTTATGCAAATCTTCCAGATATCATCCGCCATTTTCTTCTCCCGAATCGTTAGTTAAAAATGTTATCTGGCATGGCAGTACACCACATTCACATCATTATCAACCCTTTTGTTTAACCCGTTATCCTGTTTTTTTTCCTCTGATGAAGTTTTCTGCCAGAATATCCATCGTCACTGTGCTGTGAACGACGGCTGAAACCATAGCGCTGTCTGGCTAAACCCATGGCTGTCTGTCAATGGAAGAAATGAATACCGCATAATTAAGCATACGATAGATGTTCAAAATAAATATTTCCGGCGGCGTTTCAGGACCAACTGTTGCTTTTTAAATCACCATTTTGCCATCTTTGGCGTCCGTGTGAAACGTGTCTTTCATCAGCGGACGGTGTGCAACGTTTTGATACACTCGGTCCTCTTACACAACAACAATTCTCCATTTGTTAGCGTAGAGTACTCAGGCAAGTTAATAGCACTATAGTCAACTGGGGCTTTTCCTGGTTGTTTGTCAGCCTGTTTGTAACTAATAACGACATTCCAAAATTGTCATCCATTTTTGGTTGGACTCTGTTAGAGAGAGTCTGTTACTCTTCAATCCGTTCATTTTTTCGAGATTTATTCGAAAAATATTGTGTTATCTTGAAATTTACCTGTTTACGCCACAACACGGTTAAACTCGATTTTTGCGCATATTTCTCCCCCTTCTTCTGATTGACCAGTTCCACCTTTACTGTATCGATTAAGGTGGGATTCTTCAAGGCCAATCAAAGTCTTTATATTTGCAGATGCTGTTACCTTTAGTTTTGGGGTAAATACCTTCTCAACTGATTGTCAAAGTCCTCTGTTTTCTTCCAGGGTTTTGACCTCCTTACTACCTGTTTCGCGATTCGCATACTGTATGTTTGTTCGCTAGTTATTTTTAGTTCTCGTTGACCACTTGGTTTATAAGGAAATCGTCGTCAGTCACGGCGTTCGTTGTTACACACTTCCTTTCCCTATACTTGGTTAAGAAATACCTCATATGCCGTTCTCATATCATATCGCGCGCTTGTGATCCTCTGGTAAACGATATTGATGTCTAATTTCTAATTTATTGATTGCTACCTTTAAACACTGCTCTCGTGTTTGTTCTGTTTTGCACCCAGCTTGCAACCGTTGACTTTTCAGTCCCCATCTTGGCAACCACCCAAACTGGTTTCTTGTATCTTTGCACGTTCTTATTGTAATCATTCTACATTTCATTTTGAACTAGGTTGGCTTGTTCGCTGAACTTCAGGTAGTCTTTTTACTGGTTTAGCTAGAGGGAAGCCGAGGTGGTCACGACACAACAGTACACTTTCTATAATCTTTTGTGATTTCTTCTTACATCCCTTGGTTTATTTTGCTTCTACTTCTTATAGCATCAAAAGCATTGTACATAATTTGAATGTTGTATGTACTGTTTTTGAGGTTATACGGATTTAGCTGTATGTACATCACGCAACTGATTCTCAAGGACTTTGACATAAATTTGTCCGGTTTCATGATACTGCGCTCAACTCAGCCTTGCCACAGGAGACGTTTAAAGGGGAGTCACCAGTGACATGTATTTTAAGGGCGTGGTTATTGCAAGTTTACGTGGATTTCTATTTTGAGAGTAGCCATGTTTCGCTGACCTAAAGTTACGCAGTCGTCACAGTTGCCTAACATATGCAACCTTTAAGCATCAGAGAGATACCTTTCTGTCGCCGGAGATCTTCCAGATTAGCGAACACCGCACTAGGCTTAGAGATACGTGTCCCTATTTCATTCCTTGCACCGACCCCGCCTCTTATGCGGCTCCCCAGGTACACAAACCGGTAAATCTACGTAATCACAACGCTCTTGTAAAAGTACTTCGCACTTTGAGGCTGCCAAACGCATTCCAAAGTAATTAACAGAAGGCGAAATGGGCCCCTAGTTTTTGAGCTCAAAGACTATACGCTGAAACACTTACTAATGACGTCACCTCGCCTGGTGATGATACGTTTGCAATCTAAGTGCCAACATAGGCAGACGTACCACGACCAAAACCATCAACCTGAACTACGAACAACATCACCACTGTTCACACCTTTCAGAAAATAACACATTGTCATCAGTATAATCAAGACCAGTCAGCCTTTCACTAGGTAAGAGGTCCAAGCCGGCATCTGATGAATGCTGGAGACAATCTTCTTTTATTTCTTTCATCACAACATTGAGCAAAAATGGTTAAATTAGACAGCCTTGATGCACGCCGCTCCTGGTGTTTAATCTGTCAGATAATTCACCGTAAATTCTTACCTGAGCTGAAGTATGGGAATAAAGTGCCGACAATATGTTCACATACTTGGTCGGTACACTTGTGCGTTTAAGCAACTCTAAAAGTGTAAATCGATCCACCGAATCGAACGCACATTTATAGTCGGGGAATACGGCGGTTGCTGGCAGAAGGTGCACATGACGCTGCTCCAATATTTGATGAAGGGTAAAAATATGACCTGTGCAACCCGGTCCAGGACGAAACCCTACCTGTTCTTTTCTAATGTTTAACTCCCGAACTGCAGTGAGTCGATGAAGTATAATGTAGGCCAGAACCCTAGAAATGACTGGGGTCAAGCTAATTCTCCTATGGTTTTCACAAGAGCTCCTGATATCCTTTTTGAATACAGGAACTATTATCGCGTGACCACAGTACGGAGGGATGGTCTCCGTCTTTCACACAAGGTTAAACAGCTGAATCAAGGCCTCTACTGATGCTTTTGCACTTTTTTAAAAAAGTGCCGGCACGAGATCATCTGGATCAGCAGCCCTATTACGTTTGAGACCCGAAATGTAATTGCGAACCTGTCTTAGTTGGTGGTTCCAAACCTACCGACCAGTGTGTTACATCAGAAGTTTGTGGCGGCAACACGGAAGCAGGAGGCCAGCTAAATTGACCCTCGAAGTGCTCCGTCCAACGCTTCAACTTTCTGGACTTATTATAAATTAGTGTGCCATCTGCGTCGCTGACAGCTTCACTGACAGACGGTCGCCTGGGACCAGTAGCACGGATCAGCTTGAAGGGTTTGCCATTGTTCCCTGAGGCAAAAGCGGTTTCTATTTCTTAATCAAGCCTAACGATCAGCCCTTAAAGTGCGTTTCAGTTTGCTACGGATATCTCTTCTAAATTTATTATGTGGACTACCAGGAGGAATCTTCCGTCTGGCTTCTAACAATTCCAGAAAATTCTCTGAAATCCAGTGTTTGTTTAGCACATGTACCTCTGTGCCGCATGTAATAGTACCTACTTTCTGAATGGCCTGTGAAATTTGAGCCCATCAGCGATTAGGATCTTCGGAGTGAGTACCACGAAGACAGCTTTCTAAGCTGGTTTGGTATTTATGCTTTACTGATGGTAATGCCAGTTTTTCGACAGTTAATCGTTGCTGTCAGTGAGGTCGTTGACCAGCAAAAGTAAGAACAAAGCGACAGCATACCAACGCATGATCAGAATCCAAGTATGTGCTCCAATAAGAAGGAAAGTCTTGGATGGAACCTCGTCATCTGTAACTAACAGCTATGTGGTCTATCTGAGACCAGGCTTGATTCGAAGCAGGCGGGTGCCAAGTATAGCAGTGAAACGCTCGATGTCTAAAACTGGCTTATGTTCAGTGCACAGCTGCAACAATCGTTCGCCATTATCTGACCGATGTGACGCTACCCCAAACCTGCCAACTAGATGAGATTCGGCCTCACCAAGGCGACCCACCTGTACATTCGTATCTCCGGTCAGAACGACTATATCAGAGCCACATGTCGACCGAAGGAGAACGGTCAGATCCGAGTAGAACGCGTCCTTGACGCCCACGTCACTACAGTCAGTAGGAGCGTAAGCAGACACAACGAATAAATTTCTGAAAGTCTTGCGGCTGAAGCTGACCTTAACGGAACCTGTCAAGCGGACGGCACAAAGTCTACTGTTACCAGAAATCCAATCTATCAGTGCAGCTACGGCCGTCGTGCTAAGGACTATACCTAATCCAGCCTGACCTGTAACAGCGGCTGTGGAGTCATCTAAAGTGTATAAACAGTATCGGGTAAACAATGCGGGTGCTGTTAATTCCATACGTTGACTACTGTCTTGGATTCTAGTTTCCAAGGTACAACAGATATCGATATATAATGAGTCTAACGTCCGTGCAAGAACGGCCTGTTGACCGATCTGTTTTAGCTTGCGAACGTTGAAAGCACCTATATTAATTCGCATTCTGGGTCTAAGCAAAGGACTAGAGAGACCTGAGGCTGAATGGCAAGAGACGGAACTTACCGGCTCAGTGTTACCACGTTTAGCTACATCTGTTGTGGGACTTGTGGAATAATTGTCAGAAATGGACGTAGGGAGGGGCCTGAGAACTAAATTTGATAGGACAGTGGGGGAGGGGTCAGCAGTAGCATGTTTTTGCCTATCCATCCTTTTGTATGCAGGAGATAGGGCGACCCGGTTTATACTGCGAGACGGCCGATGCAGTATGAAATTGCTGGTGTTATGACTACTCATGGTTGTATGTGGGCTGAGATACTGCGAGGGCGCTTAGACCTAGACAGGAGAACGATTAGGGTTATCACCCAAAGCCTTTGGTTAAAAAGCCTATACCGTAAGGCAGTGTACCGGAACTGGTACGTTTTCCGGAAGAAGATGCCAACCTTCTTCCAACCGCCAACCTGAAAGACCAGGAGACAGGTTTGTCAGACCTCTACCTATTGGCCTGCCTGCCATGACTGACTCTATCGGTGTGGTGACCACACCGTCCAGTTTAGCCCAATAGGTCATCGAGATGCGCAAGTCATCATACCGCGTGAAGGTTCAACTCTCAACGTTTCACTCGTAGCCTAATATTCTGTTGTATCTCAGTTTTCTGTTGGCACTTTAATCGTATTTAAACTCTCCTCATCGCCTCAATGCTTTTTTATTTCTTCTTCAGCATTATGGCCAATGGAGTGCCTTTGGTTGAAAGTTATAAAGCTTCAGGAAATTGTTTCTACCAGAGGGGTGCCTACCAGGATGCAATCACATGGTATACAAAAGCCATCGACGAAGACGCTGACAATGCCTTGTTGTACAACAACCGCTCAGCTGCCTATCTTATGTTAAATAAATACTCAGAGGCATTTCAAGACGCTAACAAGTGAGTACGTGTTGTAGTTTGCTTAACATGAAACAAGGAGCATTCAGTTGAATCCTACGAATTGCAAAGCTTTGATGCGCTACGTTAAATGTTGCATCAGTTTGGGAAAAATTGACGAGGCCAAGTATGCATGTACGACTATCAGAAAGTTGGAACCACAGAATCCTGACTTACCCTCTCAGGTAGATCACCATAAGATGCGAACCACTCTCTTCAGCTTCATCAAATCGACTTGCTTCAACAGACCTATCATTATTTCGAAAAACAATTGGCCATACCCGATCTAAGATTTGTACGTTTGTTTCTTTTACTTATTCGTTTTTTCTCGCAGGCCTATCACATGATAACAAAGTGCATTGAAATCGCCCCCGGATCACTAAACTATGGTCTGAAACAAGTGGATTTACTAATTCAGCTAAAACGGTTTACTGAAGCCAAGCTAAGGGTCGAGTGAGTGTCACGTGTGAACGTCCATGCTTATACTTTGGTAAACCAGAGCATTGCTGAAGACAAATGAAGCATCACCTGATATATTGTACTATCGTGGACTGTGTTTGTTTTATTTGGACCATTTGGATAAGGCAGTCAGTCATTTTCAACACGTGTTGCGACTTTATCCAGACAATCTGGAAGCGCAGAAAAGTTTCAAACGAGCCAAGACTTTACTTCGTCTGAAGGAAGAGGGCAATCGCTACATACATGAACGACGATTTTCTAAGGCTGATGAAGCCTACACTGAAGCGCTGACGATTGATCCTTTGCATGATTCGATGAACGCCAAGCTGCTATGCAACCGGGCGTGTGCTAGATATAATGTGCGTAGCCACTGATTTTCAGCTACATCCTATTCCTTGTTTCAGCTTGAAAAATATGAAACCGCTTTGCAAGATTGTGATCGCGCCATCGAACTAGATTCTGCTTACGTAAAGGCTTATGTGAGGCGAGCCAGATGGTAAGTGCCAAACAGCGTGACGTCTTCATTGTGTTCTTTTCTGTTTCTTACCGATTATATCACTCGTTCATTGTGTGGTAGCTTGTATCCTTCAGCTAAAGATAGTAATGTTTGGACTGCAAACTGGCTAAATATTATTATCGGTTGTGTAACAGTTCTGTCTGACGAACCGGATGCCAATCAGGCTGAAAATGTAACATTCAACACCGGATTGTTTATCTGCAAGGTTGGTGTTTCCAACATACGCGTGCTGGTGATAGATCTACCTGTTGAGATAACCACCGTTATCGTAAAGAATGATCCGAATACCGTACAAATTCTTTGTCATTTGGACCTGTAAAGTTACGTTTTTAGCATTTTCGCTCAGTTTCCTTTCATATTACTTATCGTGTCGGCGATACTGTGATTATTGAAGGATTGGCAATATGAAATTGTTCACATGAATTAACGGTTTTAGACCCAATCAGCGCATGCCAAAGAAAGTTCTGTCGGTAGACTAAGTTTCATACACGTTTGTCATGGATGCTATTATACACCGGTATCTTCATCTAGCTCATCGAGTATGTGCAGACACCGTAACCGAAAGGATTCTGGTATTTACCGACGACGCAATATTCGTTTGCCCCTTGGTGGCTGACTTTACGATGTTACGGAGAGAATTGGATTGCTTTGTGGTATCCACTTTGTTTGTTTAACAACGATCTGGTCTCTGGATGTCCCATGGAGCCGGTGACTGAATACTGCGAAGTGGCATCGTCTTGCCTCTTTATAAGTACCTGTTGTGCCTTTGATTAAACGTTCATTGGGCGTGCTGATTGCGCGTATGCTTCATACTTTCGACGTATTGCTTACTGTTTTTGGTCTACAGGATGAAAACATTTAGAATTCACCTAGAATCTGTGTTTTCATTGTAGCCTAAAAGGCACAAGTAACTGAATTAACTAGCATAGCACAATTTTTGCGGATGACAGTGCTGTTAATCAGATATAAGCTAAAATGAGCTTGATTTATCAGGTGGTTATCTGTCTCATGATTTAAAACGGTTGTATCCCTCGATAAATTTAGAACACGCAAGTGAAATTACGTAAGATGTACTCTGCAGAGACATTTCGACCAATTTCTTCTGTTACGATACGCAGACTATAATCACTTGGCATACATCAGTTTAAGTAAGCGTAAACTAGAAATGAATCGTCGGCTGCAACAGGAATAGTACGAAGAACCAGTCACGTTCGAGTGAACGGTCACAAATTAAAAACAAGCAAAGAAAATTCAAATTCTAAACTGGTCGAGTAAGGATTTAATGATGCACACAATATCGACTTTACAGTGAGGCACGCGGAAATAAACGGATGCTAATAGGTAGCTTAACAGTAAGCTTAAGACAATAGAAAGAAATAAACTTACCTAAGCAATATAACCAGAACATTAAAGTAATAGTAACAACCATTTAACGAATAGTATAAACTCCAGACTATAAACCCCTAGCATTATGGTAGTGATAGGTTAACTACCATTTGCTTCTTCACATAAAGTGAAGGTTTATAGCGGTGTACCCCAACGGCCTCAGTAAAAGGCAAAGTTTGTTTGTTGACTGGACGATACAACATAAGAAAAGCTTTCTCCACTTGAATCA
Source organism: Paragonimus heterotremus (assembly GCA_013368495.1). Classification (NCBI taxonomy): domain Eukaryota; kingdom Metazoa; phylum Platyhelminthes; class Trematoda; order Plagiorchiida; family Troglotrematidae; genus Paragonimus; species Paragonimus heterotremus. The sequence continues at coordinate 7,888 of LUCH01017956.1, forward strand.
CATGTTCCGTTTCTTCCAAATGTCTTGTGATAACAGACTGGACAGCGCTAATTTTGTTGTTCGCTAGCCATTTGGGAGTGTGCTCCGAGACACGTGTCTCAAGTGTTCTCACCGTTTGGCTGATGTACTTGACTCCACAAGTACAAGTGAATTCATAAATGATTTCGAATGCGGCAAGTGAGTCCCTTCGGTCTTTCCTCAGTTTGCAGAGCAGCCATGTCTTCTGGTTGATCACTTAATTCTGCCGCATTGTATTTAGCTCTGGAGACACATTCTAGTCTACTTTGAATGAGAGTGGTTTCGTCTTCATTCTTGTATAGCATTGCCATATGCACGGACTTGCGGGACACTGTTTCTGATGTTAGCCGTTTCGACCCTTCTATAGCGTATTTTGAGATAAAACACGCGGTGTAGCCTTCGTGCATCAGTGTTTGATGGATAAAAGTCGATTCCTCGTTGATGGTCTTGGATGAGCAAATTTTGCGAACCCTACTGTTTTGCACCAACATCGCTCAAACATTGTCTCGTTCGAACCCTCTTCAGTAGAGTACGCAGAATTTGTTCACCCAAGACGGTCGATTAGGAATCGTCTTTTATCCACGAAATTCGGTTGTCTCAAGCATCATCTTAATCGGCGATTGTTGTTTACTTACTTGACACTCTCACGAGCAGCCGATGGTCGTCCTCTTTTCAGACCGAAAGGTCGCTTTCGATTCAGTTGCTCGTAACGTTTTCTGAAACTGTCTTCCTCGTAAGGGGGTACCAAATAAATACGTGAATCTGTTGAGATCATTGTATGCTCACTTTGCAAATGGAGTGAGAGTTTATGGACAACTGTCTCGGGCGTTCATCACTTCTAGTGGCGTTTGTCAAGTATTAGATTTCCTCTTTCTTGTTCAATTTTGTCGTGAACGGTATTCTGGAGGGTGCGCTTGAGGAATCCAGTGAAGTTGGTGTTGGGCTTCATCCTAGCACTCGGTTAACCGATCTGGAGTATGCGGACGACATTGTCTTACTTAACCCCTCTGCCGAAAACATGTAGACCATGCTGAACAAAGTGAGTGACCGGGCTGGTTTGTGTGAGATGTGCTTCGCACCTTCAAAGTGCAGAGTGCTGCTTCAAGACTGGGGCATTTCCACTCCTACTTTTTTCATTGCATGTAATCCGCTCGAGACTGTGAACAGTTCCACATACTCGGGTAGAACTATATCGTCACCTTGTAGTATTGCTGGTAAGATGTCAACGAGGATGACAAAGGCACGCGTTGCCTTTGCAAACTGCGTCATCTGTGGTGTGGAAAAGACCTTCGGTTGTTGTTAAAAGAAAGGGTATATAGTGCTTGTGTACGTTCTGTTTTGCTCTGTGGTTCGCAAGTGTGACCTGTTCGCAAGGAGGATATTAACAGACGTGCTGTTTTTGACCATTACTGTCTCCACCAATTATCCCACATTAAACAGACCGATCGCGTGAGCAATGTGGTCGTTCGCCGGCGCGTATTCCGAAACGCTCGGGATGCGTGATCAGTTAGTCAACTAGTCGCACTGCACAGCCTGCGACGGTTTACGTACTGATCGTTTACCGTGCCGGACATTATATAATGAGACCACCAACGGTTGGGTGAAACCGCGTGATAGTCAGCCAATGAAGTGTTCACGAAATGTGAAGACCGACTGCTCCACTGAGCAAAATGGGTAGGTGTCGCCTGCCCGGCTGGGGTCCTCGTGATCACCGAATCGCTGGTTAGAAACGCTGTCCGAGGTGGCAATGTGCTGTAGTCAATGACGTACTTTCATCCAAACAATTTCTAGTTCTTCCGTTTAATCTTCTATTAATTTATAACCTTCTTAGTAACGTTTTCTTCTATGATATTCCACGTCACTGTTGAGGTGAACGGCAACCCGAGCCACAGTATCTTTTGGTCAGACTCATGGCTGCTATGATGATGATAATGTTGGCTTATCGCTTCCCATTTTTGTCTGCTGTGAATTGTTCGTGCTATCCATGGACACATAATCACTATAATCTTTCTCTTCGTCAGAGGCTTATTCTATTTTGTAAACTAATTAAGTGATTGGTTAGTTGACCCGTACAACAATCACTTAACTGTTTCAGCGGCCAGTTAGCATGGATCAACACGAAGCTATCGGAAGTTTCTAGTGACTTCCATCGAGCCCAGCCCTTCCGTCATGAACCCGGACCAAGAGTGAATCGGCTTATTTGTTGATAAAATTAAATGGGACGTTGAGGAACTACGGCAGAAGATGCGAAATGAAAACGCTGTTGTATACTGTTTGTGGTTGATAAGTTGAATACAGTTTGTTTTGTAATCTATTTGTGTCATACTCCTCCGTTGTTTCTTTGTCCTAAAAGCTACGCCGCTTTGGAACTGTATGATAAAGCCGTGGAAGAGTGGTCAAAAGTCGTACAAATGAGTCCAACCAACGAGCATAAGCAAGGAATGCGAGCGGCCGAACAAGCATTGGCTCGGTCCAAAGAAATCGATTATTACAAAGTGCTTGGAGTGAAGAGGAACGCGTCCTTTGATGAGATCAAACAAGCATACAAAAAATGTGCGCTTCAGCACCACCCAGGTACGCTTTTCAATGAGTAAACGTTATGTCGTTCTTACGTTATATACACTTAACCAGTGAAAACGAAGTGGGAAAGAAAAGTGGGAAGAAGGGGGATGAAAAGGGAGCAATTAGTAAATTGATGAAGAAAATAACCAATTTGGAATGAATAATTTTTGCTTCCCAAATCGTATTCTTCAGGGGGGGATATACTCAGAATTGATCTTTGGCCTCGTAAAGTGAGCGATAATACCCGTACACACTGTTATCGTTCAACTTTTTTTCCTGGAATCTTTGAAATTACCAAGTTAAGGGGATCAAAATGTACATTGTGTATAATTCAGTATGTTCTATCGTTGACAAGGAATTTGATAAAAATAAGTTCATTGGGGGGCAGTTGAGAATTTTGATCAATATAATTTGAATACTACTCATAATTGGCTGCATCTTTCATATTCCAACATACTTTTCCGTCAGTCCTTTTTGAAACGAGTCACTAGACTCAAGTTTCGCTCTCGTTAGACCTCATCTGTGGTGCATATCCTTGTGAGTAATCCTCAGCTTATAGTAGTGAAGACCTACTTGTCAGTAATACAAATACTGCTCAGTGAGTTAGTGAATTCCGTTATTTAAAAACATCTTTTATTTGCCGGATGATTTTTGAAAGCCTTGCTATCTGAAGTATCTTCTGGGTGTCATAATTATCTACATCAAGTTCGCATAAATTCATCAACTGGTAACGATTATCACAGACTCAGGTAGGGTGTTCCAGGGTGGACATACTCGGACACTTGAGTATTGCCTGCAAGCCAGATGACGAATACAGTGCTGCAACTTCAGCAAACTATCCTTGGTGTGATGATGCGTGCTAATTCTAAGTACATTTTCTAGTGATTGAGTGGGTTTGTGGAGTATCCTGTATGTAGATTACTTCACCTCTGGTGTCTGTAACATGGAACATCGATTCCAGTTTTTGAGACGCATTAACAAACTGAATACGCCAATCCATTTGGCTGTCTTCCTTGGGACCGTCATAATGCGGTAAATAACTCACTCCTGTGAGATATAAATTAAAAATTTATGTTTAATGCATGATGTTGACGCACCATTGAACTGTGTGCTGTAGAAAGATTTTCAAGGTGAAACATGACAAACAGCCGAGCTGAAATTCAAAAGTAGCATCCCCGATCACTGTAACGTAGATTGAGGTTTTCATTTAAAATGATTATTCCGAGGTCCTTTTCACGCTTAACAATGATGTTTGTCTGCAAGGTGTAGGCGCCTTGATGTTGTATGTTTGAATATAGACGTAGCTATTTTTTAGTAGTTAGGTTCATTCCCCTCCCCTTCTTATTTTGCCCTCTTCTCATATTGCTTTTTTTCCTTCGTGATTGTGTGGCACTTAAGCATCAGTGTGAACCACTGATGAATTGGTGTCTATGATGATGATGATAATGATTGGCTAATAGTTACCTTCAAGGTGCTATCCGGTACCGAACGAGTGGCGGAGGTATATTGCTCTCCACTTTCGTTTGTTCAACTAAGATGCGTTTTTAATGTTTCGTCTGTGCAAAACGACAATCGTTCTGCAGATCTTCTCTCTTTTTCTATTGTCATTTACTGTGAGCCTGGTCTTGTATTATCAGCGCATAGTGACAACGAGGAGCTACCAAGTTACAGATTTCTGACAAATATGATGGATAATAGTGGTCTTAAAATGGAACTTTGTGAGACACCACTACTAGCGCAGTACAAGCTAAAAAAATACACCGTTGAACTTTTGATTAAAGTGACTATCTTTGAGATAAGTAGTGTGACAAAATTGTGCATTCAGCTTTTCACTTAATATAACTCGGCTGGAATGTCAATAATTCCTACAAATTCAAATTTAATACCTTCGGCTGAGTAATCTTACAGTGTTCAATTCACACGTACCGTGTCACGTTGCTACATGTAGTGACCTAATTTGAAAATTGGTTGCTTACTCCCACTCAGTGTGTCCAACTGTACGCAGTGAGATGTCTACACTGTTTCCTTATTGAATTCCAGTGATGACTAACGACTGTTTCGAAGGTGATGCGAACCTCCTATGCTTCAAACCTTAGCTAATTAATCAGTTGATCATTTTTGACCTACATATTCTGAAGCGGTTCAGATTGACATCAACGTGTCTTAGAATTGCAACCGAATTGATCGCCACTAGTGACTTAAACAGCCAAAACTGACCCCTTGATTGCTAACGTCATGCGCTCCTGGTCCGGAATTCAGTGCTGCATCGAATCTAAAGTATTTTTATAGTGTGTGATACTTATTATTGTCTGTGGTTTGTAGGTATCCAAGTACAAGGTAGCTGTTCCAAGGCCCTTGTTTCAGAAGTTTGATGTGATTGTATCCGTCTTTTTCAATCAGATTTTTGAATTCGCTTTGTTTTACTCCAGTTCTGGATTGCCATCCCGGGGGTACCGTGCCTCGAGTGCATCTTCAAGTTAATTTCAGGGTTCTGATTGACAAGTCTAGACCATTACCACTCCCACATATGGTGTACAGTTTGTGTGGTATCATTTTTAATTTTGGGATCCTCTGTGTTATAACCAGTGCTTTGTCGTTTTCAGATCGACACACGCACGCGGATGATGCGACCAAGCAAGAACAGGAGCATAAATTCAAGGAGATCGGAGAAGCCTACAGCGTTCTCTCAGACCCCCAAAAACGCCAGATGTACGACAGTGGCGTCTATTCATCGGACGGTTCCGGTGGAAGTGAGTTTTATGTGTTCACTTGTATGGGATTGGTAAATGTCTCTGTTTCAACCTTCTGGCGCGCCTGTAAAGTCGTGCAACATCAGAGAACCACAGTAATTGGCTTACTTATTCGCAGTAGATTTTTGCGAGTTTGCCTGTGGTTGTTCTGCACATTCAACAAGTTTGTCCCCTTATTAGAACAGATAATGTTCATCTGATGGGAGTTGACCTCGGTCTCTTCCAGATTTCAGAACTAGTTGATGTTCTTAGAGATGGTGGCCAAATATGTCGAAACTGCGGCCTGTCACATAAAATCTCAGGTTAACAAATAATCAGTATAACCGATTTCGTTCGGTCTACCTAATAGCACACTGTGAACAGCCATTATTAGGGTGATACGTACCGCCCCAGTCAGATTTACGAGAGCTGTTTTTTTCAGTTTACCTTACTCTCAGACATTCTATCTTCTGGAGATCACCACCTCGTTTGCCTTTTCGCAAGAGATGTTTTTGAAGTGTTCCGTTTGTTTCCCACTCATTCTATCGATCAATGCATGTCGTGCATTGTCTGCACAGTTTTGTGCACTACATTGCTCCACCCACGCAAACGATATATGTGTAACCCTTTTCGCTAAACTAATCAGGTGATCTACCGATTTTGTCACTCATCAGTTTCGCACCTACTTGTTCCTGCTGGTAGCATCTTGTGTTTCTGTTCACCAGGGATTCACTCTGGCATGATGGTGTAGAATTGCATCGTTCTGCTTATCGTCTTAAGCTTCGCTAGGTTGTTTGTCATAATTCCACACACAAAAAATAAATTAAGCCCTATTCCTTATAGGCGATAGTCATGCAGATTTTGACCGGTCCGACTAGATCTCCTGGTTCGCCTTTCGATGTTTGTTTTACTGACTTCATGGGGTATAGGTAAAACGGCAACTCTTTTCGGAACTATTTTCCCCGAATCCGAACACTCGGACTCTCAGTTCCAAAATTCTTAACGGACTGCACAATGGAAACGGACAAGCGGAAGAAGCAACTTTGTTATTCTGTTGTGATATTGTGCAAAAATCATGTATTCACGGAGGTCACTGGAAGGAAAACGATAGGTCCATAAACCATCCAGACACATTCCGATTAACCCTATTGGTTGTTAGGCCGACTGGACGCTATCGTTTTGAACGCCTCGCCAGCAATTTCAAACGGCCTGCCTTCAGCCAGTTTGCTCTCCGTTGGATCTTTCTGGTGATTCTCGAAACCTTTTAATGCTTCCTCCGGTATATCATCTACCACGTAATTAAAAAGTAAAAGAGGGTCGAACATCCTTGTCCAACGTCGCGTAAATTAAAGAATGCTTGGGAGAACTTCCTATAAGAGCGCATTCATAATAAGTATACAATGACTTCTGCGAACCAACATTTCACCACCACACCCGCCTAACAATCCAGACAACTGCGTACAACCCAGCCTTTAGATTCAAGCAGTACCATAATTATTGGCTGAACAAAGGGTTGTCAGTGTTGTTATGTCTGTCACAAAGTGAAGCTGCAGTTGACAAAACCACGAACAGATAAGACACCTGCCTGCTATCTTATCTGGTTCTTTTCTTGTGTTCCCGAAACCGTCATATCATGAGGCCCGTGAGTATTTTGGATGCATTAGAGATGAGGTCCGTACCATTGTGGTTGTCATACAATGTTCTGGCACTTTTTGAAGATGGGAATAACTGTTGCTACTTAATAGTTACGAGGCACACCGTCAGTCACCGATGTGGAACAAATAAGTGCAGTCATTTTAGACCACAATCTCGCGCCGTCATCCATGGGAACAGTCGTGGGAAGAATATCTGTACCAGAAATGTTACTACGTTTCAATAAATTGATCTCCACATCCTAGGTTTTCAACAGAGAGTCGTCGGAAATATCGAAACTAGATTCATTGAATCCATTGTCTGCGGCTGAATAAGTTGACTCAGGCCAATCGAATTGTTCCTCAAAACGCTCAGCTCACGAGACGTATATTCGTTAGCCATGTTTTTCTTACATAGTCCCTATCAACCAATGAAACAGCAGTTGGTTATTCCTTGACAGCTGTTGATGTCTTCTCCGATTGACCGAAATTAAGTTGACAACATGCTGTTGTCTGACAGTTTCGAAGTGATGAACGTTAGGTTATGAATCTTGTTTCCTCTAGTCCTTTGAGTTGTAATTTTCAGCTTGAAAATGTAAAAAGGGCACTGCAGAATTGTGACATAACTTTTAGTTCTGATATCACACTGAAGTTCTGGAAGCTGGTGACCGGTTTGTCTATGTAGGAAGCCTTATCCCGAACGATGTAGGATCGCAAAATAGAATGAAAACCTTTTTTATGGCTAAATTAACGTTCTCATGTACGAATAATGTTTAGCTTCATAACTATAGTATGTATGTTAACGTTGTTTGACCGAATTGGCTGAACTTGTAAAACGAATCACTGAAAGTCACAAAGAGCCAGCTGTCTTATTTACATTTCATTTGCATCTGAGTTGATTGTTTGCCAGAGGTGAACACAGATATTAATTCTTTCTGCGTTTTATCATTTAAATTTTATTAATCACCCCTTTTTAATCTTTGAATCAAGGCTTTTTCCATATTGAGGCGTTCGCAGTGCTTTCGAGGGTGATATAAAATTTCAAAACAACTACTTCCTTACGTTGCATACGACACGTTTGTATCGTTTCAATTACGTTTAGACCAAAAAAATGTGAATTTCACTTTTACATATGCATACTAATAAGTACCTCATAATTATGAACTTTGTCGTTTTAAGACAGACTTCCTCATAGTCTTGATGTGCATTGTAAACTTGAACTGCATAATTCATGCTGTTGTCTTTCGTCAGCTATTTCTAATAGTATAATCTATGGTGATTATAGCAGCACCAAGCTCCCTGTTTTATGTGTATGATGAATTACTCCCTTGGTGAACTGTCGGACCAGATGTTGGCAATGAAAATACACAACCTGATGTCGATCGTGTTCATTTTAGTTCTACTATTCACTTCGCTCTTTTCGTTTATTTCTTTCAGGTAAAGTACAGGCGCGAAATCTATTCACTCAGGTTTTTCCAGGATTCAGTACCAACGGTTCTACTGTCCATTTTTGCTTCTCGTAACCAACATCGAAGGAACACTGTACTTGCCTTGTGTCATATTTGTATCTGTTAGAACTGACTGACTACTTCTTGATCTGCTCCTACCAACTGCTAGTCGTCTTTCTTTATTGGGTTCCTTCCGGATGATTACTCTTCCGAACTGTTCTGGGAACTACATCTTCTGTAGCTTTTAAATTCCGTTGTAGTGCAGTCTTTTTTTTTCGTTTACCAATTGAAGAATGCACGTGAGTTCACGCCCATTTGTTTTATCTGCTGTTCATCATTTTGCTGCATCTTGTTTCAGTTTGGTCTGAATTCAAAGTTTGTACACCAATGGGATTTTATTTCAACTGTTTATATCCGATTTTGTTCATAAATACTAATCGACAATTGTCATCTTACCTATACCACGTCATGATATAGAGTTGGTCCTATGAAACAGATTCACTGTAAAGTGTAAACAAAAGTTTTTTCTTTTTCCTTGAAAATAACCTCAAAAAATGTCCAATTTCGGCAAAATTGTTTCATGTGATCTTTCAAAATTCGTGATTGTTCGGTAAAATTCTCTGTGTTGGTATGCTGCCAGCACCTTGATCGTCAATCGTAGTCTTGGATCTATCATCGTAACCGAATGAATATATGTGAATCGAGAAGTCGGACGTCATATACCAAAATGCTAGCCTAAGCTCCCGATATGTGTGTTATTCCTCTATTGATTTCATCTATTTGTGTGCACCTTCTTGCTTTCAATAGTTCACTATTGACAATCATTCTATTTATTCTTGACAGTAGATGAGAATATTTCCAGCCGAGAATGTGGATGCCGTTAATATCATATTGTCCTTCGAACTTGCAGTTTACATTTGAACTGTTTCATCATCTTGCTAGTACTACCTGTAATGGGACTTCATCTGAGGTTTCAAACACCCCGTTTAACATGTAGGTGGATGGGAAGCAACGCGTTGTTGTAAAGTAACGATCTTTAATTCTACCACAAAGTTGAACCACGGCACTGTTGAACAGATTGCTAAAGTGGACTATTCAACAATCTAAACAACTTCAGTCTTCATCGTTTTTATAAATTAAATATAAGATGTTACTCAACAAGCAAAATTTGTTGACGATTTTGAAACAAGTTATTCGCATCAAATGCGCTTCCTGCCTGTAGTCAACACTTTCAAAAAACGAAGCAATTGAGTTATGATCAGACAAGAACGAGACGCGAATCACGTGGTCAATGTTAATCAGTACACAGCCAACCACTCGAACATCGGTCAGAATGATACAGTAAGACAAGAATGTTAGTCAAGGCAGGTCTCAAGACTAGAGAAGGCACAATATACCTGGAGGATCAATATGAAATCGGGCTGTCACGTGTTCCTATTGAAAGAGTTAGCGAGTCTTGCTTATTCCTACTCTCATCGGTAATTAATGGAAGGCAGATAGATTGCATCACAGTGAGTTAACCAACCTGTGGCCACGTTTAACTTTTAGCGGTTCGTTGACGTGATTTCGGCAGTTGCCGCAGGCCTGGTGACACATACTATTTAGTTGTTTCATACGATTTGGTTAGCCGTTTTTAGATACGAGCTCAATGAATAATTTCAACTTACTGTTTTGGGTCTTCAATACGAGGTTGGACGATTACGGGGCATGGGTTTTTGGAATGTATCACATGTTGACTGATGTTACGTGTAAATTTTTTCATCTGAAGTATACAGAACAATTGCGAAAAATCTGGACTTCGGCTTGATTCGAACCAGCGACAAAAACAGCATGCCCAAACTCAGCACGTATTGAACAGCTGAGTTACAGAGCTGTGCCAACGGCTCAAAAATTTCACATTTAACTTCAGTTAACCGTCCAACCTCTCGTCGTATGTGATCCAGCGAACCGACTGCCCAAGCACGACTTCTCAACAGTTCACACTGAAATCCACCAGTGCTGCTGATGTGAAACTTCGGTTATCCCGGCGTAGCCTCGTAGCCTAGCTAGTAGAGCGCTTTCTGCGTTTTTGTATGCTGTTTTCGTCGCTGTTTCGAATAAAACAAAAACCGGGATTTTTCGCGATTGAGTTTCACTTAAACCATGGTTTTCCACAGTGTTTATAAATACACGAAACGATTTTTTGTCTCAAGACTTCGGTTAAACCGCATCAGCTACTCACGAGTAATGTGAAAAAAATATTTTTTTTTTCCAGCCCGCATTTTCCGTTGATCAACGGTTTGCGAAAATCGCTAGTTTGCTGCGTACGAGCCACGTTACTAAATGATCTCTGCTTGCTTTCGTATATCGTTTTTATCCTCACAAAGTCTCCTGTTATTTTAGTGTTTCACAGTACAATGATTGCATCTTTGGAGGTCGAATTTTAGGGGTTAGTACTGGTGTAGTTAAGCCTGGCGGATTAGTAGGTCGTAAAACTTCCGAAGTTGTTTATGATGTACATGCAATGACGAATGCACAGTATTAGATGGATCATCAGGAGCGTCGTCGACAATATTATTACACAATCGCTAAGCGTAAGGGATAAATGAGCGTTTGTGATTATCTGTAAAAGATCAGATTGGGCGGGGCGATGTAATGTGATCGACTAAAATCTTTTAATCAATCGCCTGTATGCGGTACCTGTAGAAGGTGCAGAGACAACTGTCACAGAATGTGTTATGTGTCTGGGTCTGAACGTTGCCTGATGGCCCACTCGACGCTCGGGTGATTCCGAAAGTTGATTGGTTCGTTGTTAATGAATATCCCTAAAGCTGAAATGCTGATGAGAGTATTTCTCGTTACACTGATTGATTGAGAGGACGCCTAGACAAAACTATGACCGGGCTTAAGGGAAGTTCACTTGAGCGTGGGTTGGTGGTACCAGATAGAAACTTGTGTATTCTTGTGCTTCAGGAAATCGATAACTTTTCATTCAACGTTGTTTTACGTAACAATAATAGGTCATACCTTCCGTTTCGAGTTTTTAAAGATGTTTCTTACTTGTTTCAGTTTTCAAGAACGATGACTTGAACTCGAGGACGAATCGACATGTTCGCCTTCTATGGTCTTTCAACCGTATACTCTCTTCTACCAGCTTCAGATAAACGAAAGGTGTACTCATTCTGGGCTTGCATTCGTTAGATCACTGACGCTTGTTCTCATTCTTTACAAAGTAGTTTTATTGTTATTTAGCCGTTTAAAAGTAAATACTAGTATATGGAATTAAGTGGCTATCTGTAAACAAGCAAGTCCTCTTATGAATGCAGGTTAATCGTATCATGATTCGGTTTGATTTCGGACTCGCATACCTCTGGAAAGTGTTTCATCTTAGCTTTTTCTTCTTTTGGTTTGGCTGATGAATCCGCATGCCAACACATGGTCTAAAAAACGGCGCGCTACCATTTGATCAACTAAAAAACCAAGCGCTCTCTATGTGGGTAAGGTGGTTGTGACTCGTTGCTAACGGTGCCCATTTGCCAGTTGTACTGTCATGAATACGAGCATCGTCGCTACAACTGCTCTGATTCAGATTTAGACAAGCTGGTTCTATTCTGCCGGCGCATGACCTTGGAGTTCTCATGTGGCAGCGAAGACCTCCTGCTGCAAATGTTTAAAACTATCTTCAAATGTCTGAAAAACCCACAGACCGATCAGACTGACGTGGTCATAAAACCTGGAGATCCTTACTGATTCGCTGAGAAAGGTTAACTGATGTTGATTGTGTGGTATCTGAAACTGTTAGAGGCGGCGACATGTTGTGATCGTTACTATGTATGCGTATTGTTTACATACGTCGCGACGGACCATAGTGACCGTTACGTTGCTTCAAACTTCTAAGATTCACTCACTTCATACTAGGCCATGCCTTCAACTTAATATGGATTACCGCATGAGTCCTCTTTTCCATCTTGTGATTTCTTAGCCTCAAGAACTTCGGTGGCTCTCGTTTTCCCTGTTACGAAACCGTTTATTTATCACAGTGGGCACATTTTCCGCATAAAATGATTCCACCGAAGAATACGGTAGGAAGTGATTGTTACTGTTGAACGACGTTTGGTTGCACGTCGTTGTGGTGATGCATTCGTGACGTTACTAATACTTAGAGACTCTTCGTCAGCTTGTACTTAAGGTAACTTCATATTGCAACAACAACAGTGTTGAACCACTCAATTTCACGTAATTGGATTACAATTCCACTTTGTTGGTATCGTTTTCGCTTTCGACGCTATTTCCAAGTGTAAGTCGTGCCTACATATTAACGCGAAAGTTACTTGTAATAAAAAAAATACTAACGCCTATATATATATATATATATAAGCTGCGTGCGAACATTATTTCGACGTGCAGACACGTACTGTAGCTCAACTGAACTTAGAAGACAAGAACGAAAGCACCTGTTCAAACTGTTCACTTCTAATGGGTACTCCAGCAGCTTCATAAAAGCATCTGTCAGAGGTTTCACAAGAACTGAACGTACAGAACCCAAAACGCGAATGACAGTGCCACATATTCACGGCACATCTGTAGCAGCACAAAGGATGCTCCAACCGCTGGGCATCCAAACATCACACAAACCAAACTCAACACTCCGTTCAGCTTTGGTGAACGCTA
>LUCH01017957.1:0-20988 GCA_013368495.1 Paragonimus heterotremus
ACAAACGATGATCGCAAAAAGAAGAGCAAACCGAATGACCTTCAGCTTGTGATACGAAGAATGCCAGCCCAAGCCTGGCTCAAATTGGCCGGTGAGTTCAAAGAAGCATGAAACTTTATGTGGTATCGGTTTCCAGTGGGAGCAAGACGAAATTACACCTCAGTTTGGCAATACGCTCTCTATCCGTACAAATCACACATGTCCGTTGTACACGCATAGGAAAACAAACCGTTAATCAGTGAGCATAGATCAACTGGCTCGGACCTGATTCGTTGAACTACAGCGTACGTGCACTCGACTGTCGGTTTTGAGTGTCGAGCTGACCAGTTCTGGATAAAGCTGAGTCTTCAGCTACTCCGTTTTTACGCTAGCCGGCCATTCAGTAGTCTCTTTACCCGATTAGGCAAGATATATCGAGTACCGTACACGGTTGACCAAAAAAGTGACCAACGTAACCAGTATGAGCTCAGGGTGATAAGGACATTGCTTTCACTGTAAGGCAACCCAATCCTTCCATACATAAATGTATCTGTCTGTCGGAGTATCTGAACGAAAAATACTTATCATATACAACAGTGTGTTTACATGGCTCAAATGAATGACGATTTGGCCCACAAAAGAAAGTCCATTTTCTCCGGTTGGTTAGGCGGCAGTTCATGCACGGATTGAATTACCGAAACACCTCAATGTGAAGGTATCCACGCCATTATCCGATTGCTCACTCTCCATGGCAATCTTCTACCTAAATTGATGTAGTGAAATCTCAACTGACCAGATCACTTCGATGAAAATGTGAATGTTTTATGGAGTGGATAGACAGCAATAAGCAAACAGCACGCAATCGCGTGGTACTTGGAGATAAACAGAAGCAACAGCAACACTACCAGCATTATCACCAATAAATCGGGTCATTCATTTTGAGTTAATGGAAGTGCAGTCGATGCATAAAGTGCGGTGAGTTGTGGATGATAATACTGCTCTCTTAACCATCAGATTCGGTGAGTCAACTAACTGATGCTAACTGTCTGCGTCAGCCTTCTTTTCCAAAAGTGTATGATGGTTGATCAATTTACATGCGGTCATCTGAAGTGGTAAAACGAAAACCGAGTAAATCAAGACTGAATCGAGCCGAATAGAAGCCGTGTCTATAGTTAAAACAAATACCAAGAATCGCTTGCACAAGTTTCACAACGACAAATTTAATGATGATAGAAGACATCATCGAATCACAAGATAATTTAAGCTAGTATGAACATGGTACAACATGGACCTGTGGAAAACTAACTTTGGTTTGCCAGCACTTGAAACGAATTTGCAAGACTGTAGTTTTGTTAGAAAAGCGAACAGCTCCATCAATGGGATCTGATCACCTGCTTGATCCGGCTGTTCCGGTGCTGAGCTAGGAGGGCCGTAGTGCAACAGAAGTTTCAGTGCCAGGGCGTGGATCTTGTAGAAAACCTATTTTGGATGTTGAAAACAGAGATCATTACCATAACGATTGGTCGGCTGAAATCAAAATACTTCAAAATCAAAACATGATTGGTATTATTAGTGCTTAGTACAACGGGCGAGTTGTTCGGTCTTAAGCGTACTCGAAACAGTGTATACAGCATTTGATCAGTGTACATCATATGTGAACGACAAAGCATTCCACTAAGAACACGTCTTTTTATTTAGTTAACCAATTTCTTTGCTGCATTAGAAAAGTCAGTGGACGGAGAATGTTCGTCTAGGCGAAAAAGTGACCGTAACCAGCGCTATGAGGATGTGCACAGATGGGCCAGTATGTTGGACAAAAACACTACCGATGGTGAGCAAAAGTGGTATAGGAATTCTGACTACTTATGTCATACAAAGGTAGTATATGAAACGACAAACTTTATTAAGAAAGTATCTCGATTGCTAGTAGACGTTCTGATACACATGGAGATCCGATATGCTGCTATCTGGAAAACCTTTGGG
Source organism: Paragonimus heterotremus (assembly GCA_013368495.1). Taxonomy (NCBI): domain Eukaryota; kingdom Metazoa; phylum Platyhelminthes; class Trematoda; order Plagiorchiida; family Troglotrematidae; genus Paragonimus; species Paragonimus heterotremus. Next base: position 1,963 of record LUCH01017957.1, read on the forward strand.
AAATATACATACGCTAAACCAAAATATCAAAATCGCGTCGCAAACTTCAACGACAATTGTGATGTGTGTATCTGTAAGATAATTCTAAAGTAGTGACCGATTCGTCCTTATTTCTAATCACGTGATACACGAAAAGACGAAGAACATCAACCATAAGTTTATCGAAAGATGTTATCATTCACCTCAATGGCTTCAACAGCTCGGAACGGAAGCTTGTGATAGACAATTATCTTTTTCGGATACTTAGCTCCGGCAGAATCTAAAGCCTCCAACGCAAGTTCATAGGCATGCATAACTTGGAGAAAGTATTGAGCAATTCCACGAGAACAGGAATCCTGCTGAGCAGACAGAGTAGCCTTCTTCTCTGCACATTTGGCCAACATGTAGTAACAGAGCCAAGATTCTTCTAAAGCTTGCTCCTTTCGTTTGAGAGCATCTGCTTCTTTAGTGACTGGACATAGTGGTTGGGCTGCTCGATCGTCATCCACTGATGTTGCGCTGGGAGTACTTTGGCAAGCAACCTGTGCAACTGATGATGGAGACTGACTGACAGCCAAGACTTCTTCGTATGAACTTTCAGCCAGCTGGAGCATCCGATAGCGCCACTTTCGGCAAAGATTCAAATGCGCCTCCGGCAGCGTTCGGCCATTCGACTGCAAAGCAATTAAGAGGAAGAGCTGCCTGCCGAAAATAGTTTTGGCATCGTTTACCTTAAACATGGACGAGTGACGTATAAGAAAAAATATGGCGGACGGTCCACAGTAAGACCTAAAAATAAACTTCTGAGTTGGTTCGGAAAGGATCCTGAAATAAATATCCCCATACAAAAAATAAAAAATTCGGACAAGCCCCACTGCAAATCAAACCCTTGTCTAAACATGTGAAAGGCGCTTAAAAACTGAAGGATCAGACATAGTTAGAAAAAAGCTGACTATAACAACAACACTGATGACCTGTTGATGGACATGCTTTTGTTCAATAATACTTAGACTGGAGCGAGGAGAGAGAGAGGAAAAAATGACAACGGGATACCCACCAGAATGAAAGCCGATCTGTGTGGTTCAGTCAACGGACGAGCATGGCACGGAGAAAACAGTAACTACTGACCGACTGACCATCAAACTAGCCTCTCTGTACTAAGCCCGATGCATATCTGAAATTATTTCCACCGTGTTACTGTACTGGTACGACGATGAAATGCAGAAGAGGTTTTAACACATCTTTGTTAGACAGCGAACAAAAATGACCAAGTGGTGTTCAGCAAGTTGAACAAACACACAAGTTTAAATATTGTTAGAGTCAGTACAGTGGATTTCATCAACCTGCTCCCATTGGGTACAAGCTAAACAGTACGAATTCATCTGAGTGTCTTCACAACACGTTGTGTTAGTTTTGGAGAAAAATTCATTCGATGAATGAAGAATTCTGTGGAAGCTTTTTATAGAGAACACGCTGATGAATTCAAGCTACCATTATATTAAGTTTATCGGACGCAGAAACTGGACAAACAATGAAAACACAGGTGGTAGTCCGTCAGAAAAGTCATATGGCAAAAAACAACTAACCCAACAGTGATCATTGGGTCATCAAGTGTTTCCAAACTATCAAAGTGTAGAAGAAAGCGTTCAGAGTAGTCCAAGTCCAAACTAACAACCACCAACATCCTTGCCATAGGTTCAAATTCATGGAAATTCAACTGAATGCCTAGCTACCCAATCTACCTTCTTGACTAGTCGGGCTGAATAAGAGTGCAGCTGATAAGCCAGACAACCACGTTCAACCAACAATGTGATCGGATTGGAGAGCAGATTGAGGGCGACGGTGAAACAGCGCAGACAACGTGACACGGCATCTGGAGACACGCGTTCAGTACGGAGATTCGTCTGACAAGAACGAGAGTAATAAAGCAGTATGAACTGAGACCTATAAATTGGCAGAATCAGTTTAAAATTGAATGGTTTTGAATTGAAGGATTCTATTAAAACGATGTTACGTGCGACCGCATTGTGGTGAGAACGGAAATTTGGATTTGGGAAGACCGGTGAATACAAGCTGAGGTAGCGCTTCGAGACTAAGTATATCAGGGTGTTTTTTTTAACAGCGGCAAGAATGCTGACCTGAGAGGAGAATGTTTAGGCAGTCCAGCTAAGTTGTAGTGTTACAAACCGTGTACGAGGTAACGGTGGTTTCGGATGATCATACACTTAAGGTATAGTCCAGTACACCACAAAATGTTTGTTGCTGTGTAACGCATTCGACCATGTAAACGTTGCACACACATATATGGTGGAAAAAAACTAAGCTAATACACAGTTCAAACAGGAAACGATGTTATTTACCGACCGCCCAGATTGTTTTCGACGTTCACTCAGATTAGCATAATCAAATCATCACGCACGCAGAAAATACCTCGCTTCACACGCGTTCATTTTGGTGACGCTCATGCAATCCACGTTCAGAAAGATTAGAACATTTCTGTGTATCAGTGAACTTCCAACTTTATCAAGTGAGAACGAGCCAAAGTTGAGTAGAGTATCTACTGAACGTAGAAAAGAAGACTGCAAGTTGGTAGATAACAAGTTTAGGGAGGCATATCAGTTTTAGCTGTCTTTGAGGAGGTGGTTTATCCAAAATAGTCGCCACGCAGGAGACTGGTACACGCAAACAACCAAATGGAAACCCTTTATTTCTGGATAGATTCTGAGTGAGTTGAGTAGCTTTTCGGCTATCTTACGTAAATTGCAACAACGCGTACAGGGTTTCAGGATTTCATCCAGGAATCCCAAACGTAGATCCCATCTGACGATGTGGTATAGGGAAGAAGAAATGGATAGGGCGACCAGGCGACATACACGGCGGAATGCTATGTGGTGTCGAACTATTTGGGTATAGATTCACTGGGTCAACACGATGGACGACTCCGTTTGGGAAGAACAAACGATCAAGCGCCTGCGATAAGGTTCACAAGCACACATACACACACACAAACGTCCGTCATACGAGGCGGTCACCAGTGATGCGGCCTTAAGTGCGACGAGCCACTTTACTGCGTACGAGGATCTGGCAATGTCAGCTGGATAGAATTTTCAAGACAACTGCGGCGATCGACCATTTATATCCATTGTCCGTTTCTTGTCTGGTTTATGTTTTTGGCCCCATGTGTAATGATAACTTAACCAACCACAGAAAGGGTCACAGATGTTCGGAATTCGAAACGGTTAACAAAAATAGGAATAGGCGAGATTTTCAATCAAACACATAAGGCAAACGGAAAGAGAAAACAATCCAGTGGACATGTGGAAGGAGAAGCCGACCGACATAACTGACAGGATAAAACAATGGGACAAACGATGAGGCGTCACCTTGTGTCGAGCTCCATAAGTGACATAGATTGCAACAAACCAGTGGTCGGCTGTCGTCTCACATATGTAAGAAGATGGTACGTGACTCTCCTGAGTACATTGTGTATGGAGGGGTCAACAAGTTGCCTTTCTGGTACCCACATCCCCCAGTGAAAATGACAAAACCAATCGGGTACTTATAAAATCCAGTTTGGAGTTGAACAGCAGAAGCTGGATTTATACACTTAGGTTTGGGTAACTGTTCACTAGTTCCAACGGTATGGTGTTCACTGGTGCAGCACAGTGCCATCTGGCATGTCGAAGCTGTACACCAATTACCACTCCATTCGGATAAGGAATATACTTTCTGAAAGCCCTCCGTTTAGAACAAAACGACAGTTTTATGAACATCGAATTGTGACATCACCAACAGAAACAAAGACAGTATATTAGTCGTACTTACCGATTATCAAATTAGGAGACGTAATATTTCCCGTAGTATAACGAAAGAGGAAACCATCACAACACAAATAATCATTAACAACTGATCTACGACCGCTGGACGGAAACAAGACTATACGACAAAAAAGCACGTGTCTAATTCGACATTATACAAACAATAAACCCCAGTGTCCGATCATACTAAATCCAGCTTGGTCGCTAGAATATGCACCGGTGTAGGCAAAATGGTGGCAACAGTGATGTAATCAGAGATCTCTGCTTCATATGCAAAATGGAAATTGTGTCTCGTGCCTAAACGTCAGGAAAGACATGTGCCCTAATTGTCAGATAATGCAAACACTGAGGGCCATTATGGTTATCAGATACTTCTGCTTTAGAAAGTAATTTCAAACATGAAAACGGAGATGTTAAACAGAATGAAACAAACAGCAAGTGAACATCCTCTGTGAGAGTGACACTTGTGTGATAATCCCCGATAAGTTATAGCGAGGTCGGTAACTGGACAATCGCGACGCTATCATGTGATTTCAGGAAAACAGAATAAGAGCACATATACACAAGCTGACGGAAATGTCCAGAAATCTATCTAATTTTTAACCAAAAAGCATACGAAATAAAAAGTAAGGAGGAGAGAAGGGTACTTCTGCGAGATAAAGTGTAGTAAGAGCGAAATACTATTTATTCGCATCTGGTGGTTTTAACAACATACCAGGTTGATGATCTGCTCCAATTCACTGTAGTAGATAAGCCCAAGAGCTGCCCATGAATCACTGCGTCGAGGACAGGCTCTCAAATCTTTGAGATAGAACTCCACGGCCCGGCTAGAAACGGAAACGTCGAAGAGTATGGTACATCAACAAAAATTAACTGATATACAAAATAGCCAGCTAGCCTGAAAATTTAATCACGTCGATACTCTAAAACGGCGTGATTAAGTCACATTTGCAAACAACTATTTTCGGTCATTCTCACGGGGTCTTTTTAAACACATAGGGTAAGTGTGAGTTATACAGGGAATTTACAACGAATCAATTAGATCATTAAAATCACAGAAACGGTGCGGATCGCAGTTTACTGGAGGAGAGTGGGAGTGTCGGTGGATGCGTTAGAGGGTGTGACTGTCATCAATGACCGAGGCAACTGCCATCAGACTCCACAACCCCTGTCCGTATGCCCCAAAACAGATAGTACAAACCCTCCAACTTCCTTGACTAATTATTTCACAGCCACCTGACATCGACGAACGCGTGTCTCATGGCAGGTACGTGTGGCACGTCAACGCATTCACCAAAACTCTCATCCTTCTCCAATAGATTGTGATTTCAACGACCCATTTGCTCTGTTGTCATCTTCATATATAACTCGCACTTATCCTGCACAATTGTTAAATCTTGATGACTACCGAAAAAAGCTGTTTGCAAAATTGATTTATTATGAATTCTACGAGAATTAGGGGACGATTAAGAAACGGCACGAAAACAAATAGACATGAAACGAGTCGGGACGATGCGCCTCCAGGCGTTAACCAAAACCGATGACAACCACCGGTCTTGGTGGTTCAACGGTTACTTACATACGCTTGATGTAATTCTCAAGTGATAAGGTCGGGGTCGTAACTAGTAGGTTGCAGAACCAGCCTTGATGCAAAATATGAACATTCCGAGAGGTTGGTGGTCAAAAGTGATCGATGGGAAAACCCATGTTGGTACTGATGAACTTTTCCGGGAAATCATGGTTCGCGAAGCCCGAGATATGTATCGGACAGACGTTGGCCAGTTGCGTTTAGTGATGATGGAACAAGTGCATGTCGAAGTACCTTTTCGAAGTGTGAACAGACTAGATTAGCTACTGCACTGGAAACATGATACAAGTCAAAGTGGGCTTGCAGGTTGTTCAGACAGTGGAAACCTACGTAGCTGGCTGTTTTGTACAGTTAAAACTGTCACCACTGAAAGCATGAAACGACTCAATTCAGATACAGCATAAAAAACAGAAAGACAAAACAAAAACGGACCAGAACGATGACCAATGAATGGGAAACTTACTCGAAACTGTTGTTCTTCATGAAATAATCAGCAATCAAGTAGTACATGAATCGGGTCAACAAACTATCCGAGAGAATGTAAAAGAAAATACAAGATGAAAAAAACATTGAGCAGAGGGAAAACAATAGGTTTTGTCAATATTGACAACAATTCACTTGCTCACCATCTATGCAGTCAGTACTATTCACTACATAAAGTCCATCCAATGTCTCGAGTTGAACATCACCCACAATTGATCGCAGCTGTCGCATTCCCATAGACTTTCCAGTCGGCCCCTTTCGAAAAGAAGCACTAAACTCGAGTTTCGCACTCATTAGAGCTCGTCAGTAGTGCATATCATCCCCACGGACACATCAACCACGGACACGCTGTTCATGAGGCAACCGTGTTTACCACTGCGCCATTGACCTCACGTTGGGCACGACAGTAACTGTGTCTCCTTTCGAGGCGATCGGGCAACCTGATCATTACTCACAAGCGAAAGTGGTTGAGTGTTCACTACTGACGAACTCAAATGAGAGAGAAACTCGAGTCTAGTGCTTCTTTTCGAAAGGGGCCGACTGGAAAGTCTATGGGAATGCGACAGTTGCGATCAATTGTGGGTGATGTTCAATCTATGTGTTGAATAAGACTGAGTGTTCAGCACATGATGGTCTCAGATAGCTAGAGAGAAGAGATACGCGATGGTTTGCACCGCACAAAAATCGGATAGGACTGTTAAAAAATGTACAGGATTGTTTAAACTGATGAACATAAAGTGGCTACAGACAAGTACCGACCGCCGATCTGAACGAAGCGTAGCATGAGCACGGTTTCCATTGTTCACCCATCGCACACTGTTCGATATACATCGATTGCATAACCTTTGCTGAGTACACTGAGAAACTGAACAAATGAAATTTCAGCCGTGCGAACAATTTCCACACTTCCAGAGTGTGAAGGATCGAAAATCTTGCAGCGCATAACTGTAAGCAGTGCAAAACCACATAAAACTGAAGAATAACGAGGGCCCGGTAAACGATATGAGGGCCATCAATTTAAGGAAGTTGGCTCACTTATGCAAATGTGAGTGGACAAAACAGGTCATGCGTAGGTAATGAGTGGTACTCGCTGGTTACACATACTTAAATAACCCTGAGCACTATTTTGTTAGAAAGTATATGTAAGTGAGCACAAGTGAAGGGAACATGGTCCGATTTTGATGAAGTTTAGGTCGTCATGCAGCTTCTATCACTACGTGTCTCAGGCTATATTGTGTTGAATGTTCAATCTCATTCGGTGGAATGAATCAGTTTTATGTGGCTTCCAATTGAAAATACCTCCCTTCGTTCAGCGTTCTTGAACTAGAAATAACATTTTGGATTCGATACGTTAAATCGTTCAACAGAAAATATCAACAGGAATGGTGGCTTGTTAGGCACTGCCATCAGAACAGGCGCATATGTAGACGCCAAACGATCGAATAAGTCTCTAACGAGACGACAAATACTGTACAAACAAAATCAACAGATAGCATCCAGGTTATTGTCGATGTGATTTGACAACACAGACAAACATATACAGAGACCATTACATAACTCACTCCATCAGTGCCATTAAGACAATCCAGTAGCAAAAATAACAATTGTGAGCGATGCGCAGTCTTCCCAACTATGTAAAAAAAAGTGTTGGAAATTGAAAAAGCGGACAATTAACCCGTGGGTGTCTTCGCATAGCAGCTTACCTGAGTCCGGAGGGTTCGGTTGGCAGCCCAAGCGTGCCTTTCGGCTTCGTTTGCATCATTAATTCGACTTGGTGAACGGAGAGCAACCGCCTCTCTTCATCCGACGGGAGTAACTTGGTCGTTTCGATGAGCAAATTCAGAAGCTAAAATCGAGCACGTAATCATCTGGTAATTAAGAGTCCACAGGGTAATAGCTGGATGGTGATCACGTGTGGAGAACATAAAACCGTGCCGAGACAAATAGTGAAGCTATTTGCTGACTGAGTCGTAGAAATGAAACGACTGGTTACAAAGCGATTTGCCAGTAATTTCCAGTAACTTAATACCGAATAATGACAGATGACTTAAATCACTGAAAACTGAACGCGAGGCGCATACCAATCACAATCAGATAGCTTGTGACAGTTCCATTTGAAAATAGGCGTTAGGTCTCCGGTTTGCTCCTGTTACCATAGTTTACATATAAATAACTCACATCTTCAATGAGGTCGGCAGCTGAACTCCGATCCCAGCGTGCCTGTAAGGAGAGCATAATCTGATTATCACTCCGTTAACGCACGATAAGTGATAGTTAAACATCTCATCACAGTCAAATGGGAACAATGAGTAGGTTTCCTCACAGTGAAAGTCGTATCCAACATGTTTCTTTCGAAGTTGGTCAGCACAAAACAAATACAGAATGCTAAGTGCATGAGCAAAGGCGAATGGCATTCAACTAGTATCCCGACAAATCGAGAGTGGATCTCGTCGCGACATGACGGCTTGTGTATCTCGATGACCTATCTGGCCAAACTGCACAAGGTGATGATCACATGGACAGTCACTCATGCCAGATAGGACAACAGGTAAAAGACTACTGGGCAGTCCCCTTTTATTATGTGCCCAATCGTTTGACAGAAAGTCGAGAAGGAGAAGGTATATGCTAACACCGTTTGTTGGAAAATCGAGTCAGAATTAGGCCACGTGGCTGTAAATCAACAGTGCGAAACAACTAGCATACATGGCTGACAAGACGCGAAGCAAATCCGGAGACGACCATACACAACAGTCAGGGCGCTAGAACAAATCACGTTACAGAGGAGCATCCGAAAGCAAACGAGAGTAAACACAATCCAGATAGCGCACAGGCAGCAATCTGACTGGCTGAGTGGGACCATACTACCAACCACAACCATATCATCGGAAACTTGGCCGATCGATCGGTATGGCGTGATTCATCCTGGCTATATCGTTAGGAGATGTGCCTCCTAACAAGAACTGACGAACCACGATCTCCTGGTCATCCAGCTTGGGGGCTGCGACAAGGTTGGCATCTCTTTCTGGGAAAATTGCTGGTTCCAGGCCACTGCTACCTATTCACTGGATTTGAGATACAGATTGTTGAGCTTGGGAACCCCAATCGTTCTACTATCTAGATATGGGCATCCTGGCAATATCTCAGTCCATATACAGCCATGATTAATCACAACCCTCACAATTCCATACTGCAGCGATGGCCTCGCAATATGAACAGGATCGCTCAACCTGCTGCATACAGCAGAGTAGGTAGACGAAAACGTGTTACTGCTGACCCCCTCTGCCTTATCAAATCTAGCTCTCAGGCCTCTCCCGACTCCCATTTTTAGTTAATGCGCTGGAGGTCCTACAACAGATACGGAAATAATACTGTCCCAGTACCATCTCCTGTTAAAGTTTAGAACGCAAACTAACGTAGGTGCTTTCAACAATCGTACTAGGAAGCAGATAGATCAACAGGCGGCTCTCGCATGGACGCAACACTCGTCGAATGTCGTTCTGTTGCATTTTACGGAATAGGATCCAAGACAGAAGTCATGGTATCGGACTAACAGTATCCGCCCAGTCTGCTCGAAGCGGGTTGTGCACTTCGGGTGACTCCTAGGCCGTCCTTATCGATGAGGTTGAAGTATGTATAATCCTCAGCACAGCGGCCGCAGCCGCATTGATAGATTGGGTTCTCGTCAGCAGTACACTCTTGTGCTGCCCATTCGGCAGGTTCTGATAAAGCCAGCTCTAGACGGCAAACCTTCAGAAATCTTTTCATTGTGTCCGTTTATGCTCCAACTGACATAAGCGACTTCGGTGTCAAGGACGCTTTTTACCCAAATCTAGACGTCTTCTTTACGTCGACATACGACTCCCATATAGTCAGTTTAGCCAGATATGGAGGCTCAGATCAACAGAATCTCGTTTAGACGGCAGATTCGGTCTTTCATCATATCGTTGGGATAATGATAGACAGCTGTTGCAACTGCGTGCCGAATGTGGACTATTTTTAGGCAACACTACCGTTAGACATCGTAAGCGTCACTGTTGTACATGGCGCCCTCCTCCGAATAAAATAGATCATGTAGCTGTTAGTTATATGTAGACCGGATACACTCACGACTGCCGTTCAGATTAGAACACATACTCCGATTTAGATCATACAGTGGCAACATACAGTTTTGTTCTTACTATCACTGGGCAACGACTCCACCAATAGCAACGGTTGGCTATTGAGAAACTGGCCATGTCATTGGCAAAGCATAGGTACCCAACAAACCTAAAAAACAAGCTTAATAGATCTCGTCCTGAAGATCTTCATAGCCGTCGAACCCAAGTCCCACAGGCCATTCATGAAGCAGCCCCAGTGGCATGCGGTACGGTGGTTCGTGATTTAAACAAACATTGGATCTAAAATAAATCAGTAGAGTTGGTAGATGTCAGACGAAACATTCCTCGACGGTTTATATAAGACGTTTAAGAGGGGTGCTCATAGGAAGCTGAAGCATAACCTGATCGTCGACTGAGACTTGACTGACGGAGAAAGTTAAGGGAATGGAAACCGTTTTCGTTTCAGGAAACAATGGCAGATTCACCAAACTCGTCTGTACTATTGGTCCAGGTCGACTGTGTAGTCAGTGAGACTATTAGTGAGACAGACGGTACTCTCCAGAACACTCAGTCCAAAAGGTTAGGGTACTGTGCGGAACACTTTGAGCGTCAATTTCAGACCTCCTGCTTCTTACTATGTTAGCGTCGAAAACTTGAAATGTTCAAACCTGGTAGGTAGATTTATAGCCATCCACGAAAACTGAGGTCATTAATTACATTTTGGTTCTCAAACTCAATAAGATTGCTGACCCAGATGATTTCGACGATTCCAAAGAAGGTGGGGAAACGTTGACAGAAGCCTTGACTAAGTTGTTTTAGCTTGTGCGGACGACGCAGCAAATCCCTTTTAGCTAAGGTCCTTTGATAATAGGTCGCATATTCACGAAAGTCAATTGGGCGGAAACCATCAGGGATCAACTTGATCCCAATCATTATCAGGGTTCTGGCATCCGCTATGGCTTCCTAACTCACTGCAGGTCAGGAGGCGAACAGACGAGGATGTGCCGATCAGGTTTTCACTCTTCGCCAAATTCTGAGGCGGTGGCATACATACCACCGGTCAACAACTGCCGTTTTTCTCGACTATAAAGGTGCCACCAATATAGTGGATCAGTCTACACTTTTGGTCACACGAACGAACGGGTGTGCTTGTACCGATGAACTATCTGATAGTTTCAGCAACAAAAACGGCGTACGTCAGGGCTTTCCAACTTCAGCATTTTTGGTTAATTTTGACAAAGACGAAATAAAAAAAAGATTGTCTACAGCATTCAAGATGATGATGTGGACCTCTTACCAGATGGGAAAATGACAAAGCTTCAATATGCCAACGAAAAAAATGTTGTAGTTTGTAGATTTTCATGCGGCACAAACCAAGTTCAACTGAATGATGCAGAATGCACTTTGTAGCCTCAAATTGCAAAGCGTTTCTGCAGGACTTCTGTGATTCCGTAGATTTAATTTCGATTAATAAAAGTACGGAAGATGTTCACCGGTTTGTGCACACGGGGAGTTACATTAATAGTGGCGGGAGTATGGGAAAAGAAACAGAAGCTCGGGTCCTCAAACTAGAGCAGTAATCCCTAACCCAGAGCAGCTCCGAAAACAGAGGAGCACGCTCAGAAGGGTGGTGTGCATGAAGTAATTGAGAGGGTTGTGTTACCTTAAGAATCTGAAAATTGGCCGTTCAGAGTAAGCAACGTGAACAACCTTCAGCTATGTGACCAGCAATGTCTTTGTTCGGTCGTGCGCATCAAGCGGCACCAACGGGTAAGCGGGGATGACAATATGAAGTGGGTATTAGGTAGTGGGTACCAAGTAAGTTCGTTTGATCAATCATTAAATTTGCTTAAACTTAGATGGTAATACTACGTACTAAGAATACTCCCTAGTCGTCTGTCATATCAAGTGCTGTTTCAGGATTTTGCGGCCGATTGGTGTAAAGTGCGGGGTACACAGACAACAACCTGGAACAAAGACATGAAATCATTCACCAAAGGGTTACCCAATGTAGGTCAAGTTTATCTCCAGAGCTGATGTCCTCGAAACTCGAAGAGAACATACGTAAGATAGAGGCCAGTCGTTAATTGACGGAGTTATCTATGAAATAAATTCACTCTATGACGCGTGACAGTGAAGGCGCAAGGAAGCAGTTTTATTGATAAACAACTACTTTTACTTATAGCTCAGTTGTACGTTTGTAAGGTGTAGATACCTTGATGTCGAATGTTCTGAGTGAAGATACATTTGATTTTAGTTGTTAGTTTCCATCTCCCTTCATTTTCTCAGCTAGTGCTTGCTATTTTCTTCATGGTTGTATGGCGGTTAAGCATCAACGCGGACCAATTTCATAAAGACGAACAATTTGAATTAGTCAAATAGTGTCATGATGAACCTCATAAACGAATCCGTACGTTCATTTCCTATAATGCTCTAGCAAACATGTGGTGTTTCGTTATATTAAAAACATAGATAGGTCCACTTGGAAAGCAGAATAGTCGGCTAGTCCTACTCGTAGGCGATAAAATCATCATCCGTACCTAAACGGAAGTTTGCTCATTCAGATAAGACGAATAGAAACCGTTTTACGGATTACATAGTATAACAGTTCTAGCTGTATTTCCGTCTTCTAAACCACATTGAGAACAATGAAGCCACAGCCAGAGGCTGCTTCAATGAACACCCTCACAAATGTTTTAATTCCAAAAACTGTTGTCCTCTAATTTACGCCAGCCTCGAGGTCAGTTAAACACGAATAAAGACAACAATGGATCAAGTCAACCGTGTAGTGAGCAGCTTACGCAAGTCCAAGCACAAAAAATGAACCGGAAGTTGACTTCTCAGTTTCACCTAACTCAATACATGTGCGTGAAGCGAGGGCCTATACGACCCGGTGCTGTATTTTCAACCGGTTGTATTTACAGTAATATGGGGGGGGGGAAACTACTCACCCGAATCAGTAAAACATTAACATAAGTGTAATGTTTGTCACTCTGGGTTGACCACTTACCTCGGAAGAGATAGACAGTGTTTTCACACTATCATACTCCGGAAGAGTGGCGGGACAGCAAACAGGAAAAATGATTTTTGCACAGTCCCAATCAATAGGCTGAAAGAGAGAGAATGACGAGGTTTGAGCAGAAAGCGGTGTGGCAGAATGCCGTTCTAAATGCCTAAAATCCATAACCCGTAATAGTAGGCGAACAATGACAACAGTTAATTACCAATTTGTTTCACAGATACTCCGGTGCCACACTACTGTTCGAGCTGTAGCAAAGTAAGTATATCTACACTGATAACAGATCTCCGAGAGTCAAAAATCACATCGGCGGAAAAACAAAACCAGCTGAAACCGACGTCAAAGATCCATGCACGGCTAAAGGTTGTTGGGTCTCCGTGCTTATCTCTTAGAATCAACATCATCATTATAGCAGCCATGAGCCTGACCAAAAGGTACTGTGGTTCGGGCCGACGCTCACCTCAACAGTGATGTGGAATATCCTTTAAGAAAACGTTATTAAGAAGGTTGAAAATTATTAAAAGAAGACTAAACGGAAGAACTAGAAATGGTATGGATACAGGTACGCCACTGATTGCGACACACCGCCATCTCGGATAGTGTCTCTAAACAGCGATTTGGGTAATCACGACGACCCCATCCAGGCAGGTGACACCTACCCACTTTGCTCAATAGAGCAGTCAAGGTCTTCATACTTCGTGATCACGCTGTTGCTTGGCCACTATGTGGTGTCGCCCAGCTGTTGGTGGTCTCAGTATATAATGTCCGGTACGGTAAACGATCAGATGACATACGGAGTACGTGACCCAACCATCTCAAGCTGTGTACCGTGATTATTTGACCAATTGACCGCGCATCCCGAGCATTCCGGAATACGCGCCGGCAAAGTGCCACATTGCTCACGCAATCAGTCCACTTAATATGGGCCAATTGGCGGAGACAACGATGGTCAAACACAACAAGTCTGTTGATATATTCGTCGCGAACAGGCCACGTTTCCGAACCATAAAGCAGAATGGAACGAACACAGACATTATATACTCCTCCTTTCAGCGACAATCGAACGTCTTTTCGACGCCAAAGATTACCCAGTTTGGCAAAGGCAACTCGTGCCTTTGCTATCCTCGCTGATATCTCATCAGTAATATTACAGACTGACGAGATAGTTCTACCCAAGTAAGTGAAACTGTCCACAGTCTCAAGCGGATTACCTGCAACAAAGAAAGTAGGAGTGGAAATGCCCCAGATCTGAAGCAGCACTTTAGACTTTGAAGGTGCAAACCGCATTCCATACAAACCAGCCCAGTCACCCACCTTGTGCAGCATAGTCTGCATGTCTTCGGCATAGGGGCTATGTAAGACAATGTCGTCCGCGTACTCCAGATCGGTCAATCTAGCGCCAGGAAAAAGCTCACTTGACTCCTCAAGCGCATTCTCCAGAATGTCCACCATTACAAAATTGTACAAAGAGGAGGGGAATCGGACACTCTTGACGAACACCACTAGAAGTGGTGAACGCCTGAGAATAACTTCAAGCAGTATGGAACCAGCAGAGCATTTGATTAACATGCCTTGTCTATAGCCTACCAGCAGCAAGGGCATAGTTCACCAATATGAGAGGACTAAAGTCCGGATCTGATACTGGGTTAGTGTGCTGGATGAGTTGAAAGATCATGTACGATTGACTACAGTAATCAGAAAAAGCGTTGAGGAACATAGATAACTACACATCGCCCGAAGGGCGTAAAAAAAAACAATCGCTGGTCACCGACTCCAAACAGATGCAGAGTATGGTGTCGAACAGGCTCGTGGACCACAAGTGTCCATCCATAAGACTGACATACTCACGAACGTTTCAACAAAAGGAGCCCTTGAAAAATTAGACGATTCAATGGGCCTACGTCGAGCTAGGGAGCACTTAACTCCCTTGATGGCTGAAACTTATCAGAATTGAAAACTTCAGGAGATGCTCATTAACTCAACTCTTTGTCAGTCTAGGAAAACGGAAAGTATCAAACCCATGTAAACAATGAATCCTTATTTGTTGCAATACCGAAAACGAAGTGCTATGTGTAAGGGTGAATGTTACAGAGAGGCATAACCTCACAACGTGGAATCGAACAGAACGCGGATCGAAGCTAGAAAATCAAGCAACCAAAAAATCGATAGCTGGCATTAACAGATTAAACAACACTTACAGTTACGTGAGCGGTCATCTCAATGCTGACTGCATGTCCAGCCAACCACCATGCGGGACTACAAGCATTTGATAGCGGTTTGAAGTGGTTCGAAAGCTGACCCGAACTCAACAAGTTGAGTAGTTCTATCACCCAAAGGGGAGAATGATACAGAAGATTGATTTCAGACAGTCGCATCTGCGTCAATAAAAAATTATCATCCATTACATCTGACCGCATCGGAGAAAATTTCATCCTCCTAGTGTTGGCGTTCAGAATCTGAACAAAAGACAAACTATCTGGTTCGCGAAATAAACTCGAGGGAACAAGACATTGAATGGCTTGAGCTAGAACGCGGTTCAAAGATACAACTTCGTTCGGCCAGAAGGTAGTAACATTACTCTTTAATTCGTTGACACAAGCAACAGTTTCATCATCATTGGTGACCGCCTCAACAAACAGGTCTTCGGATGGCGTACCGCTGACTGAGTCCAAAGAAATTCGATCGTCGAAGCTTTGGTCGCTGTGATCCGCTGAGACAAGCCCATGCAAACCTGGCGTCCATTGCGCTGCCAGTTCGTCCATCAAGTTGGTGACGCGCCGTATAATTTGTCGAAGCAAAGCAAGCACTTCGGGACGATCACGACAACCTTGAATGTGGCTGGGGTCATATTTACTTGGTAAACTCCACAACTCATGTACCACATGGAGCCATGCAAGGTGTGGAGGAGCCGCAACAGCTCCAGAAACTAAGGAAAGCCTCACGCTGGAACTTAACTCCTGTTCCGTGGTGCCTCGATTCCTACTCATAACGCGTAATAGATCAGGAAGCACAGGATTGGGAACAGATTGTTCAATGCTATGAATGAGCAGGGGTTCAAAAAGAAAACAACTCATCGGTTAGATTTACCGAGAAAATATACAAGCTGAAGCAACACGATTCAGTAGACTGAGTCAACAGTAAGTCTGGGCAGTTTCATCAAGTCCCGAGATCTACTTCATATCTGTCCGCACATAACAGGCCGATTTACCTTTTCGATGAGTCAATGACACACGTGGTTTAAATCACACCAAGAATCGCAACTAGTGTGACTAAAGAAGGCGTACACAGCAAATTAATCAACATTGAAGTGAAAAGGAACGCACAGGTCTACTCGGCCACTATTCTCCATAAAATGATTTCGTTAAACAAAGTAAACGAGCGCTTAAAATACTAGATTTAAAAATCAGGGCAGTGAGATCGAACACTTACGAAGATTTTTGATCGTTGAGTCGTCAACTGCAGGTAACAGGATAGATCCTACAAAATGGACATTACTTGTGAGCAAATGTAGCTGAAAGTTTGTATGAGATAAATTCGGTCGAATCAACTGTGAGTTCAACGTCGCAGTGATGAACACATGAAAGTGTGGCTAGAGTTCAGATACTGATGTGCTTTAGCATGGGGGCGAAATTCGAATATGTTTCTTTTTGGTAGATGATTGAAAATTTATATAAACGCAAGTGAAGTTCAATTAACACAATGTTTTATTATGTTTATACGACCTGAGATTATAAAACTGAGCAGCACATACGAATATATATATAATTCCAACAGAGCCAAGGCATCGAAATATAAACCCAGAGAAACCATCTCATACACCGGCCAGCTGGCTGCTACTTACAACCTAACTTAAATGATCGAAAGGGTACACAGCGGGGCAGCCAGTGCTGATTCACTTTGACCAAATGACGTGCATTGTCGCGTTGCGCTCAATCTGACGTACGTCCGAAATCACTCGAGGGAGCTATCAAAATATTTATGATCTGTAATCAGAACACTTTTAACTCAAGTTTATCCGCTCTCAAGCGGTCCTACTGAACGAAGTACCGTTCGACAGAAACAAACATGATATCCAGTCTACAGGGCATAGATCTGAGCACAAAGCTTTCCAGATGGCATCGTTTCTTCATAGTCAGTTCACTCGATTCAGACAAATTAGCCAGGCCAAGTGTGACAGAAAACGTAGAGTTAATGAACATATTCGAGGCGGATACAAAGAGCTCGTAACAAGAGAGTAACATGGATTAAACTGTCATCCAATGCAGCATTTAATTCGATGACAGGCGTGACAATTTAGAAGAACAGAAAACCATCAATAAACTAAGTAAATTATGTGACGCGTACAAAAAACTAGGAAACGAAGAAACTTAAATCATAATGGAATTAGGAGAAAAGTTAGACATACCATACTAGATGCTCGAACAAAAACGACACCAATTTGAATGGGACCCCGTTGGTCACGGCTTGATCACCGTTCCTCCTGAGGTGCCACTCCAAGAATTCCAAAACGGCAGTAACAATGTGACACGCCTCCCCGACAGACGGACCAAAAACAGGTGGTTGGTGACGGTTATTATTCGATTCAACGTCCGAGTCGCCGTTTATATCATCTAGCAGCTCTGTTCGTAGAGGCATTTGTCCGATAGCAATGAGACTTTCTTTATCGATGACAAGATGTGGCACAGAGCAAGTAGGCTGACCGGCCAAGTGAGTCCAACAACTTAGAAATAAATGTGATCAAAGAGGTATCTCAGGACGACTTGTTAAGCAGCGTACGAACAGTATAATACAGGTTACAAAATTAGTTCTTTCCTAAATAAGACCCATCTATCACTGTACAGACCGGCGCGAAAACCAAACAAAAAAGAAGCTGTGAGAAAAATAAACATGTACCTGATGTACTCGAAAATAACAGAAAGGAAACCGGTTACACAAACAGAAAAAATGTTTCTAGATATCATTCCAAAAATTGAGGTTCAAAGCAGAGTAACAATTGTGAAACATATTGAGTGGGGCCAGCATCTTTGATTAACACACTATCAAATGTGCAGTGAAATCGAAGGATAGTCTATAGAAATGATATGGTTGTGCCAACCGCAAAGGTAATAGTGAGTGCGTTGGATAGATGCCGTTCGTCAAATGAAAGAACAACATTCGGAAAGAAATGCTGGAAGCTAAATGTGGGAATAAGCAGGGAGATCTGTAGTTGAAATTCCGTTAATCAGTGAAATTGCACAAACGATAGAGTGAATGAACACATGGTTTAATGAGGTTAGTTAGACCAACTCCACTAAGTTCTGATGCGAGATAAACCTTTAGATCAAGAAAGTTTTGCTTCCTTGGACACTTCACGAAAGGTGTGCACTCGATGACAGTTCAATTCGACCAAGAACCTGCCTAGTTCTATGGCAAGGGTGGATTTTAGTACAGCTAGGTAAATAGACTGCTCTGAAAAAATGGAACTCCTATTCACATAAATTAAACATCACTCAAGACACATTGCAGCATCGGCATTCAACATGGACTCTTCGACCAGCCTCTTACAAACACAGGCGCCAGACTGGAGTCTCGTTCTTGTTGGAACTTATCAGCACACCACATCCTTGTCAGGGCTGAGACTTGAACTTCCATCATGCCTTTATGAGGCGGCCATGTGGGTCACTGCGTCAACGACGTCACACTAAGTACGACCAAATTACCATGTGCAAACGCTAAGAGATGTCTAATTTATATGAACCCACATCCCATACTGCTTGTCAAAATCAATATCGATGATTCTGTTATTCCCACTTGACGAAAGTCCTCATCATGCAGCCATCGAGTGGAGTTAACAGAATGTTTACTGTAACTCCTCTCGAGGTGTGCTAGACATTCTGATTATCGTTTGACCAGCGGGTCATAACATTTTGGCGACGGGATTTTTTTTGCTCTGTCTTTGTTCCTTCTCTTGAACCATGTCTGCCGACCCAGATCTCAAGCAGATGATGCAGTCGCAGATCCGGCTGATGGAGATGCTAGCCACCCGCTTTGCCGCGTTTGGGC